>LNAC01001674.1:46394-92067 GCA_002007465.1 Ailurus styani
AAAAAAAAAAAAAGACTATTAAATGTTAATGTCATGTACCAAATGCCTTCACACCAACATCTAGAATAATATTTGACCAAATATCTGCATACCATGGCCTAACCAAGTGGACACATAAACTTAACCACCACAATAGCTAATCTTCAACAAGTATTTGAACAATACAGATATTCCTGGAAAGTGGTACATAAATAGGGTTCTTATAGATAGAAGTCCCATGTGACTTCTCAAACTAAGGTTGCTTTCAACCTGTAGCTTGACCCTGCTAGTTCCTGGGGCAATTAAAAAGGGCATACAACAATGCAATAATTGGTAGGTTCACTGACCCTAGGTTTGAGTCCTGGAGTGTTGGTGGTTGAGAGAAGTATCACTCTTCTTAAACTGGTGGACTTGAAGAGTGAGCATACTCACCCCTAGTCATTCTTCTAATCCCCACTGGCTTTGTTCAGTCTAGAAAAGTGGCCTCCTACCTTGGATTCTTGCTTTGCAATCCAGTTCCTCAATTTGAGGCTCAATGCCTGCCCTAAACCTCAACTTACTTGACCAGAACCCAAATGCTCCCTATACCCTAAACTGGGGCTGCTTCAACCCACGAACAGCAGCTATCAACCTGACTCCAAACATAGCTGTTCTTCAAGATGGAGTTTGCTGTGTCCCTTTGAACACTCAGTTTGGGTTCTGTTCACAATTCCAATGTGTGAGTGGTGGGGGGGTGGTCTCCCTCACACCAACAAGCAATTCTCCAGACAGCAGCTAGGTTTCCTACAATTAAACTCAATTCTGATACTATTTACCCGGAGATGGCATCAGTTTTCACAAGTTAAGGGTTTACCCCCACAAAACCACCTCCTCAATGTCAGGTTATCACCTGTGCTTCTGACTAACCAGCTGTAGATTGTACAAGTCTAATTACATAGGCATGATTTGTTAAATCATTGACTACTGGTGATTGATTCAACCTCCAGGCCCTCTCCCCTCCTTGGAGGTCAAGGGGTCAGGGCTGAAAGTTCCAATCCACTAATCACGAGGTTGGTTCACCTGGCAACCAACCCCATCCTTAGGTGTGATCCCAAAGTCATTTCAATGACATAAAACAGACACCTTTATTGTTCTCATTACAGGAAATTCTAAGGGGTTTAGGAGCTCCGTGCCAGAAACAGGGGAGACCAAATATGTATTTCTTATTAGAAATCACAACATCACAACTCTATTTGGAATGCTCTCTCCCCAGCACCCATTCCCTTTCAATTTCCTTATCCTTGGGAGTTGATATATGGACTGTTTAGTTCTCCTATTTTTTCCTGTCCTTCCTCGGGTTCCATGGCTTCCCAACCAGACTCAACCAGCTTACGCAGGTTATGGCAGTAGATGAAAAGGAAAAAAAAAAAAAGTAAACGTGAATGATCCAATAGTAATATGAAAAATCCCACTTACCCATTTCACAAGGTAAGGCTGACAAATTTTTATAGAACTGAGTACAACCAGATTTGAATGTGGATTCAGCTTATGAAACTGAATGAAGGTCGGGACACCTGGGTGGCCCAGTCAGTTAGGCATCTGCCTTCGGCTCAGGTCATGGTCCCAGGGTCCTGGGGTGGAGTTCCATGTCGGGGTCCTTGTTCAGCGGGGAGCCTGCTTCTTCCTCTGCTTCTCCCTCTAACCCTCCTCCTGCTCGTGCTCTCTCTCTCTCTCTCTCTCTCTTTCTCTCTGACAAATAAATAAATAAAATCTAAAAACAAAACAAAAAAACCCTGAATTGGAGTCGGGAGGCCAGAAGGGGGCGCTCTCACATGATACCACTATTTGTCAATTACAGACCCCCATCAAAAAGAGTAGCTTGCATTCACTACAGGAAGAAGCCTGCTTGACTATTACAGCAGGAGGAAAGGATTTCTCCTTGCCCAGCAACAAGCTCAGCCAATAAAAAATGACTACAAGTGACCCAATGAGAAACCATCACCACCCTGAACTCTCGCTCTCCTCCAAAGTACTTTTGTTCAAAGAGCCCCTCCCAGCTTCCTCCTTTTCTCTACCGTTCCTCTCCTTGTTCTCTGGTCTTACCTCTGGTTTGCCATAGCTTGCATATCCTGAATTGAAATTCCTCTGCTATTCCTGAATCAACCCATTTTGCTGGTAAAATAAATGGGCTGTTTTACTTTTGACGAGGTGAATCTTGTAGAACAAAACTCTGGAAATGGTACACTATAAACAACTATATAGTCATGATATTTCTGCTAATGAGTCTCAGTTATTTTAACCCTATTGCAAAGGGACTTTCTTTGTATTGGAATCACATATTCTAAAATTTTTATCTTAATAGGAAAATGAGCTACAAAAAATTTTAAATGAAAAAAATAAGAAAAACTGAATATATAATTAGTTTTTTTTAAAGAGATGCCAAGATTCATTTTTTGATTGTGGATATATAGAAATTCTTTTTTTTTAAGATTTTATTTATTTATTTGACAGAGAGAGAGAGATCACAAGTAGGCAGAGAGGCAGGCAGAGAGAGAGGAGGAAGCAGGCTCCCCGCTGAGCAGAGAGCCCAATGCGGGGCTCAATCCCAGGACCCTGAGATCATGACCTGAGCCGAAGGCAGAGGCTTTAACCCACTGAGCCACCCAGGCGCCCCTATATAATTACTTTTAAAATACCTATTAAGTATATTAAACTAGATTGTCCAAGAGAACCTAGTTTGTATATTGGGCACCTCTGAAAAATAATTTCTTTTCAGCCAATGTACATTTTCAAAAATACTAGATGACAGTTTTAATATTAATTTATATTGATATCCCTAATTATTGGATATTTGCTATTCATTCCTGGCTTAAAAAATATTTATTTATTTATTTATTTTTAAAGATTTTATTTATTTATTTGACAGAGAGAGACACAGCAAGAGAGGGAACACAAGCAGGGGGAGTGAGAGAGGGAGAAACAGGCTTCCCGCTAAGCAGGGAGCCCAATGTGGGGCTCGATCCCAGGACCCTGGGATCATGACCTGAGCCGAAGGCAGACGCTTAGAGACAGAGCCACCCAGGCACCCCCACTGGCTTTTTTTTTTAAGTGTTGATGTCTTTATCATCCCCAAATGGACCGTGAGCTCTCTAAGGGCAGCAAGCCATGTCAAAATTTTTATTGGTTAGCACTCACTTCCTCTCAGCCCACCTTCACCCTCAATCATTCTGACCGACTACTACAGAATTCAGACCTGAACTGGTGTTAGGAGCCCACTGGGCAGGAAAACAGAATGAAGAGGGAAATCCTCTCACCCAAGGCAATAGAAAATTCTGGGGCCATACTGGTTAGCTAAGCCGGAAAGGATGCTAGCCAGCCAACATCCAAACACCAAAGAGAAAGTTAGGGAAAAGATCAAATCCTGGAGGAGTCAGTGATGGAAATGATCAAAATCAGAGTACACAGCCAAGGGAGAAAACGAGGGAGACAAGATCTAGCAAAACCCAATCAGAACTAATTAGGGGCAAAAGAAGCCACAAGCCACCAAGTGCCTGATAGCTATTGGAACTGGCTTCATGGGCCCACAGGGGAGTGTTGAAAAGAAGGGTCAGTAACTCAGCCCAGGGTAAAGAGGCAGGAAGGGGGTGGATTCATCTTTCCTATGGTGCCTTTCACATAGTAAATTGTCAGTATTAACTGGGCTAGTCGAGCAATAATTAGTTACACACCATCCTGGTGGTCTGAAAGTTAATGTGGCACATTAGCGTGCACGAGAATAAAATAGATCAGTTTCGAGCACACCCCTAAGTCATGGGACTTTTTTATTATAGGAAAATGAGAACTGCTTCAGAAGTCTGAAAGGCTCACAACAGCTAAGATGAGGCACACGGAAGAAAAAATGAAAGGAAAAGAAGATAGTAGTTAATGAATACCAATGCATTACCAGGTGCCTCCTTGATGGATTTGGCTGAATTCAATCCTTCAAGGCATAGGAGGTCCTCTCGATTTTACAGTTGAGGAAACTGGAGAAAGGTTAAGCACCTTTCTTGAGGTCACACGGTCAGGATTCAAGTACAAATCTGTCTGCTTCCAGAAGCCATACTCTCTTTGAATATTCCACCCTCCACCTTATGAACCAGGTTTGGAAAAGGCGCAGACTAGTCTAAGTAGATCTGAGAGATCTAGTAACATGTCCAGAGCAGGGCAAGGGGGATCCACGAAGGAGAGGACTAGGTCACTCCTTGAAAAGAGACTGCAATTCAACAACGCTCTTCGTGACTTGGTTTGGTTGACCTGTAGCACCCAAGTGATGGTCCCAGTAGCAAAAGCTATTACTGAAAATCTGTGGACTCATTGCCTATGCTAGAAGATTTACATACATGAAGTTTTATCAATTTCAAAGCATTTTCATAGCCATTGTTTCACCTGGCTGATACAAGGACTCAGACAGATATCTATCTATCTATCTATCTATCTATCTATCTATCTATCTATCTAAAACAACACCAAGAAGTCCTGTTTTTAAAAATGGGAAGCAAGGTTATGATAGGAATAACAACCCAATACTGAAATCTGGATGGCTAGGCTGAAACTGCCTGACTCCCTCCTGTCTAAAATCAAAATTGGTCCAAGGGCTCAGGCGGGATTGAACTGAAGGTGGGAGAACAGGTAGCCCCCGACTGTGGAGGAAGAAAATCAACAAGGCCAGGGAAATAGGCAGGACCTGACAGCAATCTCATGCAAGAATGCCACGCAGCACTGGACATCCAGATCGAGGGACGTCTTGAGTTTGACACCTCTGAGAATGTGACAAATTGGTGTGAGCATTCCCACGCGGCAGCAAATGCAACAGAACTAGGAGTGATGGAGGTGAACAGGACACCCCAAGCAGCAGCCGACGCTGGGGCCCATTGCTTCCTACTGAATCATTTCCTCCCCCCCCCACCCCCCAGTTTCAATGCTAGTCTCCTGCTTTGCCTACCGGCTTGCCAACCACTCTTCCATCTCTTGCAAGCTCCTTTCACTGTCTTTCAATATTCCCTGCCTCAGTGAACATACCACCGGCCACTCAGTTGTACAAATCAGAAATTTAAACATTTCCCTTAACATTTCCTTTTATCCCCACACCCACAGTACCATGAATTACTATCAATTTTTCCTGCTGAATGTCTCATTCTTCTGTTCACTTCTCCCCATCACCACTAAGTTTGGCCCAAGACACAGTCAGCTCCGGCCTTGACAACTGAGCAGTCCCCTGGGATGAAATCCCTGCTCTGCCACATTCCGGTTGTGTGATCTTAGGCAAGTCTCTTCACTTCTCTGCACTTCCGGTTCCTTGCAGGTTATGTGGGGATAATAACCAGCCACCTGACAGGTTGTAAAGATTCCATAACAGTCTGTATAAAAACCCTTTACAACAACGCTTAACACAGAGCATGTGGAACTCACATGACAGCTTTGTACATTTTATCTGCATTCACCCTTCCCCAGCCACCCATTCATTCTGCACACTGTAGCCAAAGTGGCATTTTCCCAAAATAACTATGATCATAGCCTCACTGCCACTATGTACCAGGACCGCAGAACCTACGGATTGAATGACTGACATTGTCTTGAGGATAAACTCAAAACCACCCCCTAACCTAGGCTAAAACAAGGTAGTAGGTGAATTTCTACACCATAAAACCACAGCTGAGCTTCCCACTCTACTCTCTAGACCCTTCCTACTCCTTCACTGGCCTTCTCTTCATTCCTCATGCTCAACTGGCTTCCTCCCACCCCAGGGCCTTGTTCTGCTTGCCTTCAATGTTCCCAGTCCTTTTTCCTCACAGCTCCTCATCCTTCAGTACTCAGCTCAAACTTCACTTCCCCAAAGAACACACTCCTGACTAACGATTTATCAACACCGTCAGATCGTCATGTACCCCACACCTTTCCTGTACTGCACATATCATGGGGGCCATTTTTATTTCTTTGTGTGAAAGGAGGACTCGTTTCTGCTTCCCCTACCTAACCGGGTGCTCAGTGACACAGTGCTCAGTGATTTTGTGCCCCATGAACTCAGTAGCAAGTAGCTCGTGCCTGCCACATAATAAGGGCTCAAGAATATGATAGACGAAAAATAAAAATGAAAATAAGGCTAATAAGGTGGGGAAAAGTGGAGTTTTGAATAATGGAAAAAGGAGGGAGGAAGGGAGAGGGTTCTGGCATCCGCTGAACTGGGACAACTAAGCAGGATTGTAAAGTTTGGGACATGTGTGTGTACCCAGACACAATTTATAAGACTCGCAGTTTGTGGGGTTTTTTTTTTTAATCACTCAAAGACTTTTTTTAAAGATTTTATTTATTTATATGACACAGAGAGAGAGATCACAAGTAGGAAGAGCAGCAGGCAGAGGGAGAGAGAGAAGCAGGCTCCCCGCTGAGCAGAGAGCCCAATGCAGGGCTCGATCCCAGGACCCTGAGATCATGACCTGAGCCGAAGGCAGAAGCTTAACCCACGGAGCCACCCAGGTGCCCCTCAAAGACTATTTTTGATAGGAAAACAAAAATCTGGAGAAAGGGAGAGTCCCGTGTCCACTTGGCTTTCTGTCCTGCCAGCTGCGTCTCCACGGAATTGTTCCTGCTCCTGTTTTTCCTTTTTCCTTTGTTTTTGAATAGAACTGCTGCCATGACCTAGCTCTGTACTGAATGTTTTCACCTTCAAAACTCAGCACTTCCAAGTCAAAGCTCTATCCTCCCAGCCCTGGTCGTCTTGATCGGCCTCATCTCTGCTATTTGGACTTGGTCCCTAAGTGTCCTCAAAGCAATTGCCAAGAGTTTCCATCAGCGCGCCCCTCACTACACCCTCCGCGCCGGTGGCGGGAGTCAAGGCTGCTTCACGGTCTAGCCCATCGATTTAAAAAACCACAGGTTGACACTCATTAGCAAGTTTTTGAAACAAACGGAGTGGGCCAGGATGAGACTTTTTTAATGGAACTAAATAAAACAGAAAAGACAGGATCCGACTGCTTGGCATGTAATACGGTTCATCTTGCACAACTCTCCAGATTCGAGTCTGTGGGTATGTATGCAGGTAGGATGGAAACCAAGTTTGGCCACGGTGAAAATGCTTGAGAGCTACCCCTTTAGCCTCAACTTCTCCTTCGTGCTGCCTCGCTGTGCTGGGCCCTACGGGGCGTGGAGCGACAAGCATTCTTCCCCCAGGGAGCCAGGTTCAGGAGTTGAGCCCTTATGTAAATAACTCTGATACAAGAAAGACAATTGCAGGTGTCCTAAGAAGAGCCATAAATAAAGTTTACAGATAACAGATAACAATTGAGCCTCCACAATAATCAAATGCTATTTATAATGTTTATTGAGTACATTTGTGTCCGGCATTGTGCTAAGTTCTTTACACGCATAATCTCATCCGATCCTTGTAACAACACTATGAGATAAAGCCCGTTCCAGGCCCTGTGTTAGAGAAGGAAAAACGGAGGCTCAGAGACATGGAGCGAATCATCCCGGGTCGCACACTTGGGTAAGAGGCAGAGAACCAGGACTGAACAGCAGTGTAATTTGAGTCCAAGGCCCTTTTTCTACCAATACCTGCCAATAATGTATCTTTTCCGACGGCTTTTCACAGTAACAAGGAAATACTCCCAGGAGACCCTTCCTATTTACCAGTTGGGTCCACTTAAGTTCTCTGGGCCACAGCAAATTCTCAAAAAATAAAAAGTCCCCTCACTACTTGGTAGTTACAAAATCAGTTATGTCCCACGAAAACAGAACCTCTCTTGTCATGAGACCCCCGATGGAAACACAAAAACAAAAACAAAAGGAGAACAGGGATCACTGTGTGGTATGTCCTTGGTTGCCCCCTATTCTTTATGTCTTTGGGCTCATAAACCCGAGCAGGAAGATATTAATACTCTTCCCAAAGGCAATCAACCAATTCCTGCATAAATTTTCTTTGACATCCAGGAAGTTCACTATAAATATGAATGGTGTTTTTAAGCTAATAAATGTTAATATGCTTAGCGCATTAGACCTTCCGTGGAATAATTTATAGCGAGGGAGGGCTTATTAACATCCATATACGCATCTGTGTGTCTGCTGGGGGTGTATGTGCTGCCCAAGGCAACGCTGGGCGAGCCGTGCTGCAAGCACAGTCTGGGAGCAAAGGCGGCTATCTTGGGCTCTGGCTGCCGGTGTATACAGCTGGTCCAAGGAGCTCTTGACTGCTGAATATGACAGGTAACACGGGATCAGGCCTCTTGAGAGAAACTGGTTGAGATATGTGAGGAAGAAAGGGGAAAACAGAAGCATGGACTCCAGCTTGGATTATCTTCATATGAATTTTTTCCAAAATGCCCCCAGACCATTGCAATTTTAATTATTAAATATTAGAAAGCTTCAAAGAAATCTCTGCAACATATATGTAAATTAGAAAGCATAATCCCGGGGTGCCTGGGTGGCTCAGTCTGCTGAGCCCCTTACTCTTGGTTTTGGCTTAGATCATGATCTCGAGGTGGTGGGATCGAGCCCCGCATCAGGTTCTGCACTCAGCACTAGTCTGCTTCAGATTCTCTCTCCCCCTCTCTCCTGCTTCCTCTTTCTCTCTCAAATAAATAAACAAACAACATCTTTTTTAAAAAAAAAAAGAAAGGAAAAAGAAAGCACGGTCCCAATACCTGTGAACCCACTGTCCACCAAAGAGATGCTGAAAGCTACCTTTGCCTGCTGTATTTGACCTTTGTACTTGGTTTTGATTTGGGTCTAAGTCTTTGGAAGGCTGAATAGCAAATGCCTACATCAAATGCTCTTCAGCTTTTCTGAACTTGTGCATGACCAAGGCACAGCATTTGGAATTATTATGAATATCAAAATATTCTGTTTCAAATATAGATAAGCATTCTAGATGATACTTGGACTGAAAATTCCCTTATTATTGCAAGAGTAAATTGCTACAGTAATAAATGATTGATATATAAATGATCTATTAAATTTATGTGCAAGCATAATTATTATGAATGTCAAATAGTTAAACAGGGAGATAGATTGAGAATATAAATATTAAAAGAATGTATTCACAAGATTAATCTATGAGGAAAATCACACAGTTTCCTAGCTAATGTTACAAAAGTTAAATAATAATTCAAGGCCAAATAGTATAGGTTAGATTATTTAATAATTATGATATTTTTTAATTGTTTGGTGTGCTTATATTTCTAACATGAAACAAAATGATGTCTAATTTAATCTTTAGATATGTAATTCCAGTTAGGCCATCAGCTTTTCAGAGAAAAGTTATATTTGAGAATGCTTTACATTTTATGAGGATAAATTAAAAATGGAATATCAACTTTGTCAACTTAAAATTTCACAAGGAAGAAAAACCCAAATCAGTTATAAACACATCCAATCCAAACCATCTTCAACCCCCTATATAACAGTGAATATAAAGAATGTAATCAAGAAAAAATATATCTACTTTTTTAATGATTTTAATTATTTACTTATCTTAGAGGCAGAGAGAAATAGCATGGGGGGGGGCAGCAGGGGGAGAGGGAGAGAGTCTCAGGCAGACTCCATACTCAGTGTGGAGCCCGACACTGGGCTCGATCCCACAACCCTGAGATGACTACCTGAGCTGAAACCAAGAGTCAGATGCTCAACTGACTGAGCACCCAGGTGCCCCCAAAATATATATGTATTTTAGAGTTTTATTTTTTTTTAAGTAATCTCTACACCCAATGTGGGGCTTGCACTCATAATCCCTGTTGTATGCTTTTCTGACTGAGCCTGCCAGGAACCTCAGTAGTTTGTATTTGTTGATCTCTTACTGCTATTTATTGCTTTACCACATATATTGCTGAGCTCTGCTCATAATTGAATTTTCTATAAATGATATTGGCTATATGTAGTCCTCTGGGCTTTTTTTCACTCAACATTATATTTGAGACTTGTTTTCTTTGCTGTATCATGTTCCACATTACATATATGCTTCCAATATCTATCCATTCTGTGACTGGACATTGGGGAAGTTTCTTGTTTTGTTTTCTACTATTATTCATAAATCTTTAAAGCTTTGCAGCATATTCTTTATTTTGGTGGGAGAGGGACAGAAGGAGACAGAGAGAAGCAATCCCAAGCAGGCTCCATGCCTAGTGCAGAGCCCGACACGGGGCCCAATCTCACGACCCTGAGACCATGACCTGAGCTGAAATCAAGAGTTGGACGCTTAACTGAATGAGCCACCCAGGTGCCCCATTTCTGAGTATTCTTTTACAAGCCAATTGTGTACAATTCCAAGGATGCTAGGATGATTTCCTGGGAGTTGAACCCCTGAGTCATAATGGACAAGCATTTTTACAAGATAATAACAAAGCATTTTCCAAAGTGGTAGCACTAATTCTTAGTCCATACTCAGTATTCATGTCTATGGTTTCCCTGTAACTTCACAGTATTCTTGTGAGACTACCAAAGCTTACAGGGAGAAGGAACAAGGGAACGTAAAAAGACAATTGCTATGTGTTCCAGAACATCTGATCTCTTCTTGGTTCTTCTACTAACTTGCTGTGGGACTTTAGAAGACTTGCTTAATCTTTCTGTGTCTCATTTTAATCATCTCCAGAATGAAGTATTTGGACAATCATGAACTTCCATTCAGCTCTAAAATTCTCGTTCTACCTCACAGTAGCAAATACTGAGACACAGAATGATGATTGTGCTTTGACCGAAGTCATATATCATACCGTGGGGCTCAAGTTCCTCATCTATAAAGGGTGGGCTAGACTATATGATTGTAGATATCACTTCTTATTTTATGGGTCTATAATTATAGAAAGTCTATAATTATAGACTGAGAGTCTCTAATTTCAGGGCCAAAATTAAACCAGTATGCGTTACTGGATCCATTACGACAATCACTAAGGAAATATATGCTATGTGCAAGGCAGGCATCACAGGTACCAAGGAGATAACAGGCCACGTTGCTTGTCATTGAGGAACTCCCAGTGTAAGAAAATAGATAGGCAGGTAAACCAGGACCATTTCCACTATAACGAAATAAGCGTTATGATAGAGATATGCACACATTATGGTGGGGAGGGCAGAAGGGGGAACAGGGACTACTTATTGAAGGAAATGGTGCTTGGAAGGAGTTAGAAGACAGAGCAAGGTCTCCAGAACGTATCTCACAGTCTTGGTTACTGACCATTCCCCCTCCTCCTCCAGAATGTAAGCTCCATGAGGGGCTGGCCTATCCCTTTGCCTGCCTTCTTCTCTACATGTTCTCCAGCATCTAGCCCAATGCCTGGCTCAGAAGAGTCTCTCAATAAATATTTATGAAATTCATGAAGAAGAAGAATGCCCCCCCTCCCCAAAAACACTTGGACAGTTTACAAAATACTGCTCAACACAGTATCTCAGTGGATCTTATCAGATGCCTTCTGGTACCATCAAAACAGATGGCCTTGAGAAACAGTCTGTGAAAGGGCAAGTATCAGCAGAGATTAAAGAAACCCCGATAAAGTTGTTGTGGTTACTTTAACGAGATAAAATCTGATCTTCTTAGCAGATGTTTCTTCCACACGAGGAAAGGTCGAACCCAAAATGGAAAAAGAATCACTCTGAAAAGACAGCATCCCTCCTCATTCCTTATGGCCCAAACAACGGTCTCTGGTCAAGTGCAGGAAGCTACTCTCTTCCATCTTCCTGCCCCTCCCCTCTTGCCTGTATGTGCTCAAGAAATGAAAAAACAAACATAGGGCTAATCGCTGTGAAAATTCAATGCCTGTCGTTTTCTATTTTTATCACGACAATGAATGCGGGATTGTTGCATCTGAACACAAGAATGGGGATTATTCATGTAGAAGAAATCAGACATGGAACAAAGAACAGCTCTGTAGGAGCACAGTTCAACATTTCTGAGCTCTGCTGGAGATAGCTGTTCAATTTTCTATTTCTTATCCTATTTCTTCTTCTTCTTCTTCTTCTTCTTCTTCTTCTTCTTCTTCTTCTTCTTCTTCTTCTTCTTTTCTTCTTCTTCTTCTTCTTTTGCAAACCTGCACCTATTGCCTTGGAGCTATATTTTAGGACAATTGCTCCTGAACTTAGTAATGACTCAATCTGGTCTCTGACAATCTACCAAAAATGGGCAAAGAGTGGAAGAGTAAGCCTTTCATGCTTTCCCTATCTAAATAGGGTCCATCGGTTATCTTGGCTCTTAGCACCTGTGCTCTTGCCTCACAAGGCTTATCTCAGAGAAGCTCCGGCTGACCCATGGCTTAGGTTCTAAAATCAGCATGAGGTGAAAATAGCAGACTCAGGTTTACCATTAACAATCATGCAAGGGGCACCTGGTTGGCTCAGTCGGTTAAGCGTCTGCCTTTGGCTCCGGTCATGATCCTGGGGTCCTTGGATCGAGTCCCATGTCGGTCTCCCTGCTCAGCGGGGAGTCTGCTTCTCCCTTTCCCTCTGCCTCTAGCTCCCCCTGCTTGTGGTCTCTTTCTCTCTCTCTCTCTGACAAATAAATAAATAAATAACTTAAAAAAAATAAACTTAAAAAAAATTACCCAAGTTAGAGGGAATAGCTCACCTACTGAAATAACATTCATGTCCATAAAATGCAAGTGTACTAAGACATTTGTTAATGGGAGCCGACTGCAATGAGACTTTACTTAAAACTGGAAATAACGAAAGTGAATCAAAACAGTACAAGGAAGTTCATCAGTTCCTTAAGGAAGTTACTATCATCAAGTCAAATATTTTATGTGGAGATTATAAGCACCCAAGTTTAAATTCCAATCTGGCTGCCATCTGATGTGTTTATGGTCACTTCCTTCCAGTTAAACCATGTTTTGGACTTAAAATCTAAATAGATAAATAGATTCCCTGATCAAAGACCGACAGCATCATTTGTCCAGTCCGGCAGTTTATTACCAGCTTCCCTGTGTTCCTAGCATTTTCAAGGGGTGTAACTGCAATATCACTTGTGTCCTTTATACACACTTGGGTACATTTTAACTCTGGTAGAAAACTGGTACCTCTTTTTCCTGGTTTTAGCTGCCATTTTAGAAAATACACTGACCTACTGTAATATTTGTGTTCATTATTTAAAATACACCCAGGGAGGGGTGCCTGGGTGGCTCAGTCGGTTAAGCATCCAACCTGATTTCAGCTCAGGTCACGATCTTTGGGTCGTGAGACTGAGCCCCGCCCCAGGCTCTGTGCTCAGCACGGAATCTGCTTGTTCCTCTCACTCTCCTCCTCCCCCTGCTCATTCTCTCTCTCAAATAAATATATAAAATCTTTTACTTTTTAAAAATTTTTAAAATATTTTATTTATTTATTTGACAGAGAGAGAGAGACAGCAAGAGAGGGAACACAAGCAGGGGGAGTGGGAGAGGGAGAAGCAGGCTTCCCACTGAGCAGGGAGCCCAATGCAGGCCTCCTAAGGAAATTCATTAATTCACCCCTACATAAATAAAATCTTTTAAAGATATACCCATTTTAAATGTCTTCCAAAGACAGACCACCCTGTAAATTTAACTGGTACCTTTACACAGCTTTCTTAATGATACAGGCTTAGAGTTTACTTATTCAATAACTTTTACTTCTTGAGGGGCGCCTGGGTGGCTCAGTCGGTTATGCATCTGCCTTCGGCTAAGGTCATGATCCCAGGGTCCTGGGACTGAGCCCTGACTCCTGCTCCCTGCTCAGCCGGGAGTCTGCGTCACCCTCTCCCTATGCCCCTCCCCATTGCTCGTGCTCTCTCTCTTAAATAAATAAACAAAATATTTTTTAAAAAATCATTTAAATTTCCCATAAAACACAATATGGATGGTTTGTATATACTACTTTGTACGTGTATTTATAAATGTATTTTGTGCACAGGAATATCCAGTATATAATAGGTCATATAGCAAATTCTATGTCAATATTTTAATTACATAAAAAGGAAAGTGTTCTGAATGGAAATCACAGAAGCACACCTATGCTATGACTGTATTTATTGTCGTAATTACTGAATGCTTAATACTGTTAGTTTATAGTCAACACCCTATTTTGATGTCTTCCCTATCTTCCATCTCTATCTACGCCTAGCTCAGTTCTGCTCAGAAGTAGATGTTTACAAACGAACGTTAAGGTGAGATGGGAGGACACAGAGAGTCAGGAGAAGAGATGCCTTCCAGAACAGCCTGCTCTGCCCCCATCATGACCTAAACAATGACCATCTGTCCTATCAGCTGTCAGAACCTAAGATCACCCTGCTGGTCAGCAACTCTCCTGCCGTCTGCTGTGCCACTCGGCTTCCTTCCTGTCGGCCTGGGGTGAACAGCATGTGCATTCCCACAAGCCAAATGAAAATCCTACTTTGTGAATTTAGCCCACAAGTTTGCTTCAAGAATTTTGATGTTTACTGTTTTAAAAGTAGAGGCAGACCTCAGTGATGTTGTGGGTACACTTCCAGAGTATCACAATAAACCAAACATAACCATAAAGTGTATTAAATTAATTTTCTGGTTTCCCAGTGCCTATAAAAGTGACGCTTATACTATACTGGAGTCTATTACATGAGCGATAGCATTATGTCTAAAAAAATTTACCCTTCTTGATTTAAAAATGCCTTATTGCTAGAAAATGCTAACCATCAACAAAGCTTTCAGCAAGTTGTAATCTTTTTGCTGGTGGAGAGTCTTGCCTCGATGTTGCAGCACTGTTGACTGATCAGGATGGTGTTTGCTGAAGGTTCGGGTGACCCTGGCAATTTCTTAAAATAAGACAACAATGAAGTCTGCCGCATCAATGGACTCTTCCTTTCACAATTTCTCTGCAGTGTGAGATCCCGTTGCTTAAGTAGTAAGCCTTAAAAGTCAAAATGACTCCTTGATCCACAGGCTACAGAACGGATGTTGTGCTAGCAGGCACAAAAACAACATGGATCTTGGAGGACCATCTCCACCAGAGCTCTTGGGTGACCAGGTGAACTGTCAGCTAGCAATGATTATTTTGAAAGGATTCTTTTTTTTTTCTGAGCAGTAGGTCTCAACAGTGGGCTTAAAACATCCAGCAAACCATGTTGTAAACAGATGTGCTGTCAGCCTTTGTCATTCCTTGTAGAGTGCATAGGCAGAGGAAACTTAGCACAATTCTTAAGGCCCTGGGATTTCTGGAGTGGTCCACGAGCATTGGCTTCAACTTAAAGTCACGGGTTATGGTTACCTCTAACAATCAAGGTGTCAGCCCATCCTTTGCTGCTTGGAAGCCAGGCACTGACTTCTCCTCTCTAGCTATGAAAGTCCTAGATGGCATCTTCTTCCAATAGAAGGCTGTTTCGTCTACACTGAAAATCTGTTGTTTAGTGTGGCCTCTTCATTCCTGATCTTAGCTAGACCTTCTGGATGATTTGGGGCAGCTTCTCCATTAGCACTGGTGGCTTCCCCTGGCGCTTTCATGTGCTACAGACGGCTCTTCCCCTAAACCTCACGAACCACCCTCTGCTGGCTTCACACTTTTCTTCTACAGCGTCCTCACCTCTCTCAGACTTCATAGAATTGGAGAGAGAGAAGGCCTTGTTCCAGATTAGGCTTTGCCTTCAGGGAATGTTATGGCTGGTTGGATCTTCTGTCCAGACCACTCAAACTCTGTATCAGCAGTAGGCTGTTTTTCTTTCCTATCATTCATGTGTTCACTGGAGTAGCACTTTTAATTTCCTTTGAGAACTTTTTTTTTTCATTCAGAAGGAGGCTGCTTGGTGCAAGACGCCTAGCTTTCTTTCAGCCTGTTTCGGCTTAAGACATGCCTTTGTCATTAAGCTTCGTCATTTCTACCTTGTGATTTAAAGTGAGACACAGGGACACCTGGGTGGCTCAGTTGGTTAAGCATCTGCCTTTGGCTCAGGTCATGATCCCAGGCTCCTGGGATCGAGTCCTGAATTGGGCTCCTTGCTGAGCAAGGAGCCTGTTTCTCCCTCTGCCTCTGCCTGCCACTCTGCCTGCTTGTGCTCTCTCTCTCTGACAAATAAATAAATAAAAATCTTTAAAAATAAAAAATAAAAATAAAAAAATAAAGTGAGACACATGTGATTCTTCCTTTCATTTGAACACTTACTGGCCATTGTAGGGTTATTAATTGGTCTAATTTCAATACTGTAATGTTTCAGGAAATAAGGAGCCTCCAGGAGAGGGAGAGAGACAGAAGAACTGTCGGTCAGTGGAGGAAATCAGTTAATGATTAAGTTCACTGTCTTATATGGGTGTGGTATGTGGCACCCCAAAACAATTACAATAGTAACATCAAAGATCACTGATCAAAGATCACCATAAGGAATGCGATAATAATGAAAAATCTGAAATATTGTGGGAATTACCAAAACATGACACAGAGACATGCAGTGAGAAAATGCTCTAAGAAAAATGGTGCCAATAGACTTGGTTGATACAGGGCTGCCCCAAACCTTCAATTTGTAAAAAACATAATTATCTGTGAAATACAATAAAACAAGGTATGCTTATAATTACTCTTACATGTGAATTTCACATTAAAATCAGGTAACACAAAAGGGGATGGGATTTTAACTGAGCTTTATTTTCTTTTTTCAAATTTCCTGTTTTTCTGAAAGTGTTCTAGGATGATTATATATTGTTTTGAAACTCAGAAAAACATGTTTAAAGTAGTAAATATGACATTACCTAACTCCCATTTTCAGGTATTTTAGTCTCTTTTAAATGACAAAACCTGAGTATTATACCATCTAAGATGGTGATAAAAGAAAAGTTGTGACACTATTTGAAATAGGAACTGATAATTCTAAACATTTTAATTGTTTAAAAATAGTTTGTTTCTAAACTTGTGCTATTCTTTTTTAAGTGTATCTATTGATTTAAGTCATCTCTACAGCCAACGTGGGGCTCAAACTCATGACTGCAAGATCAAGAATCGCTTCTCCCTCCAACTGAGCCATCCAGATGCCCCTAACTCAGTGCTATTCTTAATAAAAGTCAGTTTCTTTCAAACTTTTTGAGATGAAATTGCATCCTTGTGACTTTTAAAGAAGATCACTTCTTTTTTTTTAAGATTTTTATTTATTTGTTTGACAGAGAGAGAGATCACAAGTAGGCAGAGAGAGAGGAGGAAGCAGGCTCCCTGCCGAGCAGGGAGCCCGATGCGGGCCTCGATCCCAGGACCCTGAGATCATGACCTGAGCCGAACGCAGAGGCTTTAACCCACTGAGCCACCCAGGCTCCCAGAAGATCACTTCTTGACTCAAATTAGCCTTGAGTTCTGTTGACCACTCTGAAATAGGTATCATTTATAGACTCCTGTAAATGAGGGGCTTGGTAGGGGTTGGGGAAGAAAGAGGAAGAAGAGCCATACTGCTTCATTTCCACACACTTCAAGTGTGACTACCACCCCCCGTCACATACCCCTTCACGTTTACAAGTGTGACATTCTGACATAGGTGATTTCCTTGCGCATTTAACAGTCACTTGTATAATCCACACTCTCCGACTGTACTCTAGTTGTAAATACATACAAAGAGAAAAAAAGATGTAGTTGATCCACAAAGATCAAAGGTTGTAGGTTGGTTGCAACATCCTTACATCACCTCAGATCAAGCACTACTTAATACAGAGACATACATTTCCCCTACATGACGCAAATACCATTGAATTAGAGAATTCAGAACAAAACAAAACAAAAAAAGGAGCTGGATGAAATACGATGTCACGGAAGCACACTGGGCTGACCTGAGTTCTGAGCTCTGCTACCACATATTATGTTAACTTAAAAAGTTGAGCTGGAAGAATTTTACAGACCATTTTAGTTCCAAAATGCCATTATTTGTCAGACTCCAAATTGTAAGATATCACACTATAGTAACACCTCTTTGTTTAGTCAATAATTAGATTTCTATGGAAGTGTTAGAATTTTTGCCTGATGTCTATAATTCACATCATTCTGGCATCTACACGAATATTCCTAGTCCTGAAACATAAGCCTCTTGTAGTCAGTGGCAAATTTGGGATATAACAGTATTATCTATCTTCTTAGAGATAACTAACTTCACAAAGCTGGGTCAATGGCCCAACATGGGTATTCCAAGGTCAACTTAGGTTCTGCCCTAAGCACTCCATAATTTAAACTGGAGAAACACTACCCAGTGTAATACCAACTCATCATCAAGTACGAACTGAGAGAAAACTGTTACTTAAGAGAAAACAATGCTTAATTGCTATTCTGACACCTTTTGAGATAAAAAGTATTGACCAAAATAATAATGTATAATCTAGTTATACACTCAGTTTGCAGTAGAAATTTTGGGGCTTCATTTATTTGAAGTAGATGACTCCCAAATTTCCATCTCTGTCCAACCCAGAATAATCTCCTGAGATCAGACCCATATATCCATCTGCTGATTAGATGTCTCTCTCACTTTCCTACCAAGAGACACTTGACATTCAATATTTTCCAAACTGAACTCATCATCTCCTGCTCCTACACCCCAAACCTGCTCCTCTTGCTGGGTCTATGGTCTTGGAGGACAGTGCTACCGTTGTCTTGGGGGCTTATTTTTTTTAAGCCTAATTGTTTTTTTAAAAGATTTTATTTATTTATTTGACAGAGAGAGAGATCACAAGTAGGCAGAGAGGCAGGCAGAGAGAGGGGGGAAGCAGGCTCTCTGCTGAGCAGAGAGCCCAACATGGGGCTCCATCCCAGGACCCTGGGATCATGACCTGAGCCGAAGGCAGAGGCTTAATCCACTGAGCCACCCAGGCACCCCTAAATATATATCTTTTTTTTAAAGCTAACAATCACGACATATATGTTATTATAAAGTCAAAGAGGAAAAAATAAGGTTCTTCTGATAAACACAAAAATCAAAAATCAAGGGTAAGGAAACAATGTTCTCATATTCGCATTCAATTTATTTCTGTTTCTTAGTTTTGGTTGTACAGTGTTGAGAAAATTCTTACACAAGCAAATAAGTAGCTGCAAATAGTAAAAATTTTAACAATCTTGCGAGATACCTTATTTTCACAAGAAGGCAAAAGTAACTTCTTTTTTTTAGGGGGGGAGGGGCAGAGGGAGAGAATTTAAGCAGGCTCCACACCCAGCATGGAGCCCAGCGTGTGGCTTGATCCCACAACCCTGAGATCGTGACCTGAGCCAAAGGCGGAAAGATGCTCAACTGACTGAGCCACGTAGGCACCCAACTTTCACACATTTTTAAAAGCAAAAAAATTTGTTTATGTTTTTCAGATGATCAGTATTAGTGGTTGTAGAAGAAAATCTGCACAATACAGAAAAGAATGAAATACAGATGGTCCCCAACTTCCGATGGTCAGACTTACAATTTTTTGATTTTACAATGGTGCCAAAGGGATACACATTCAGTAGAAATTGTACTTTAAATTTTGAATTTGGATCTTCTCCCAGGCTAGCAATATGGGGTACAAGGCTCTTTGGTGATGCCGGCCAGTAGCAAGCCCCAGCTCCCAGTCAGCCACACAATCAAAAGGGTCAACAAATATAACCATTCTGTTTTTCACTTTCAGTACAGGATTCATTAAAGTACATGAGATAGTCAACATTTTATTTTAAAATGGACTTTGTGTTAGCTGATTTTGCCCAACTGTAAGCTAACATAGGTGTCTGGCAAGCTACGTCAAGCTTTGACGTTCAGTAGGTTAGCTGTATTAAACACATTTTTGAATTTGGTAGTTTCAACTTCTGATGAGTTTATTGGGACCTAACCCCACTGTGAGTTGACAAAGATGTGTAGAGAAAAACCACCCATTATCGAAGGAAGGATAGCTACTATAAATATTTTTGTGTAATTTTTTTGAGTCTTTTACCTTTCATAGAAAGACTAATAGTTAGGTTATGGGGAACGGTGCCAAGTGCTTAAATAGATGATCCCATTTAATACCTACGAACACCCTATCATGCAGTTAATTTTATTATTTCCATTTGTCCACTGAGGAAAGAGAAGACGAAACAGGTTGAGCAAATTGGCCAGTCACAGAGTAAATGGCAGACCACTCTACGTCTGACTCCAGAGACCAAGGACTTAACCGCACCACGGTACCAACTGCCTTTTCACGCCCTCCTTTTCTTCAAAACTCTGCCCTCTTGAACTTACTGTTCGTTGAAGACCTCTTCCTCTGCTCATGCCATTCCCTTTGCTCAGATTGCCCTTTTCCATCTTTCTGCCTAGCCAAATCCTACTGGTCATTCAAATGCCACCTACTCCTCAAAGCTTCTCGAACTGACCCTCAGCTCTCCTTCTAGAAGCCCCAATATTCTCTCCTGTACTCCATGTATTCCTCCCTCCTGTCTCAACCTCTTCCCCTTCCTCTGCCTCCCACACGAACCCAGACAGCAGGAGATTACTATATTTGTCAGTGCTGAGTGACCAGTGGCTCTGCTCCAGTTCCCACGCTTTGGACTTGGGGCTAAGCACTTATTCCGGGACACAGCTACTGGGCAAGAGGGAGCTGGGTTGGCCTTCTGATCCTAAGTGAAACCAAAGCTCCTGTACACACAAGTCAAAAAAAAATCATTTCTTCTGTGATCTAGGTAAAGCCAATCGGCCACCCCTCCTCCCAGGGCTGCCTGTTGCATTTCTCACTGCTTTTCCCCTCAAGGCTGCCCTTTGAAGCTGATTTCCTCCCGACAAAGTCACTTACAGTGTGGGATAATGCCAGCTTTCTGATCTGCCCTGGGTTCTGAAAAGGCAGCTGTGGTGGCTGAACAAGTTTTTTGTTGTTGCTGTTTATTCCAAGTTTTTGTGCCCTCCCCCCCAAAAAGGCCGTCGCACTGGAAAACGAATGCTCTGGATGCACTACTATGAAACTTAGTTCCATGGAACGGTATTGCCAAGCTTCACAAGTCATCCCTAGGGGTCCTTGAAAGAAAGTGTGGACGTGTTTATCTAACCCACATGCTGAAGGCTGAAAACCGGGGATTGTCTATCCCGGTGCCAACTGGAATGTGGTCTCAAGAGGCGGCGCCTGGAAGCCATGAGCCCCCTGGATGCAGACCATTTATAGAAAGACAGTTTGCTGATGTATCTCTGATGCACCTCATCCTTCCTATAGGGATGGTGAAACGGGACTCTCCAGCCGAAACTATGCCCTCACTCAAGATCCACATGTCTAACCGCCTAGCAAACATCTTTACGTAGGTGTAGGCCACACATATCAAACTTCACAGGTCTAACTAAGCCCCTGATATTCCCTCAACCCCCACCCTCTCATGCCGGCAACCCCATCCTTCCAACTGTTCACATCAAAACCTTAGGGCATTCCTAGGGGTTCACTGTTTTCTCCTACACCTTTTATGGCCCAGAGCAAATCCTTTTGGCCCTCCTGCCGAAGTCTGACCACTGTTCACTGTCCCATTGCTACCACGGTGTCCCAAGTCACTGCCAATTCTCTCTTGGCTTTTCGCAATAGCCTCCTGCCAGGTTTCCCTACCCTGCCCTTGCCATGTTTTCAGTCTCTTCTGCATCCAGAAGCCAGAGTGATATTGTTGGCACTGAGAAGAATCTCCTTGAAACCCTCCAGGGACTTTCCATTTGGCTCCTAACGAAAGCCTTCCTGTTCTCAAACATGCCCAGATGTAGGCCTCCTACCTCAGGGCTTTGCACTTGTTCTTTCTTCCACCTGGAAGGCTTTTTTTTTTTAAACCAGAGCTCCATGGGGGAGGGAGGGGTCTTCTTAATTTCCTTTGGGTCTTTAGTAAAAATAGATCTTTTCAGGGAGGCCTTCCCTAGTCACCCTGCAAAACTGAAATAGAAACATCCCGGCAGGGCGCCTGGGTGGCTCAGTCGGTTAAGCATCTGCCTTCGGCTCAGGTCATGATCCCAGGGTCCCGGGATCGAGGCCCGCATAGGGCTCCCTGCTGAGCGGAGAGTCTGCTTCTCCCCCTCCCTCTGCCTGCTGCTTCCCTTGCTTGTGCTCTCTCTCTCTCCCCCCTCTGTCAAATGAATAAATAAATAATCTTAAAAAAAAAGGAAATTTCCTGGCACCTCAGATCTATGTTCCCTGTTTTACAGTTCTCTATAGGACTATCATGGGTGAGCAAACTATACATCTCACTTACCTATCATGTCAGTTGCTTGACTACTTCACTTGAACATTAATTCTATGAGGGCAGAAAATTTTACCTGTCTTATTCACTGCTGTATCAACACTGCCTGTCACAAAGTGGTCACTCAACAAATGTTTGTTCAGTAAATAAGTGTTGAATGAGGAAAACATACCAGATCTGGATGAAGAGTGGATTCACCCTAGTTTAATGATTTTCCAACTACTTTCAGAGCTCCAGTGCCCCCTTTACAAGGAGAGGGAACGCAAAGGGGTAAGGCTCTAGACCCCCAGTCCTCTTCCTTAACCTGAATCTTACATACTGGCCTTCTGTGACAGCTTTGTTTTAAAGAAAACATAACTCAGATGGGATTCTTTTGGGTTTTGTTTTGTTTTGTTTTGTTTTTAGAGAGTGACAGACAGAGAGAGAGTTTACGCACATGAGAGCCAGGGGTGGTGGGTAGGGAGAGGCACAGGGAGAGGAGAGAGAATCTTAAGCAGGCTCCATGCCCAGCACGGAGCCCCAAGCAGGGCTTAATCGCACAACCCTGAGATCATGATGTGAGCCAAAATCAAGAATTGCACACTTAACTGACTGAACCACCCAGGTGCCCCTACTTGGGTGGGTTTTTAAGAACTGTTTGAAAATAACTGCCCTAAATCTAAAGAAATCAGAGAGTGTAACCTCCTCAGGCTAAGAACAACGACCTACTCCAAGGAATGGATACGTTGGGTACTCCCTAGTTCCATCTTCTTAAAATTGGGCTCTGACAATGTGGCCCAGGTGTCCCAGAGAAGGCCATAGGATATAAACATAGCACATTGTCCTGAGCAGCAACTTCACCTCAAATTTGGGAGTAAAAACTAGGGGCACCTGGGTGGCTCAGTCAGTTAAGCGTCTGACTCTTGATTTCAGCTCAGATCATGATCTCAAGGTCGTGGGATTAAACCCCGCATCAAGCTAAGTTAGGAGCCTGCCTAAGATTCCCTCCCTTTCCCTCTGCCCCTCCTTCACTCACTCTCTCTCTCAAAAAACCCCCCAAACCAAAAAACAACTAGGGGTACTTGGGTGGCTCAGTCAGTCAAGCATCTGACAACGGCTCAGGTCATGATCTTGGGGTCCTAGGATAGTGCTCCACGTTGGGCTCCCTGCTCAGCGGTGGGGGTGTCTGTTTTTCCCTCTCCCTCTGCCCCTCACCCCTGCTCATGATCTCTCTTGAATGCTTTCTCTCTTTCTCAAATAAATAAATAAAATCTTTCTAAAAAATAAAACCAACTAATTCTCTACTGATATAAGGACGTAGCAGAATGAAAACTTCTCATGAATTTGTAAAACACAAGCCTTTACAGAAATTGTGTCCATGTAAGATACTACTTCAAACTACTCCATGACTTGCCAAGGTCCACATATACTCTTCTCCACTACAAAGAAAAGCAGAATTATTTGAGAAGCACCCTATCCAGCAGATCTTCTGTACCATGGGAAGAACAGAGGAGCTACAAAATAAAGAAGTGTCATCAAGATGGCCTAAAATGATAAGACATGCTTACCTAGGGAAGTTCCTTACGATAATGTTTTAACATCAGCCTGGAACATTTGCTGATCAGGCAGGATGTGCTAAGCCCTGTCTGTATAGTATACAGATGCCATTAGAAAATATTCATAATTGGAGCCCTTTACTATTGCAACTGTTCTAGAAAACAGCATCAGATTTCCTGCAGCTCAGTGCATGAGTTCCCCTTCTTCTAAGAGTTCAGGGCCAAAGGAAAAAAACAAAAGCTAGAATTCCAGTGAACTATTTATTTCATCCTGTCCATATTTATTGAAAAGCTACTCCATACTCAATACCAAGATTAAACAGAAAGTATGACACTGTTTTTCAAATGTAAGATTTTTTTTAACCACTACCATGAGCATAGTTTTCTAACCAATTAAAAACTGTGTTAACAATAATTAGGGATGGCGATACTTGCAAAATGTATATATATCTTTATATCTATATATCTTACAAAATATATCTATATATATATATCTTATGGGTTTCCACTGATTACTAAGTCTGGATGTGACCAGCCAGCAGCTAGGAAACAATTTTCACCAGCAACATTTTCTGGTGTAGCTATCATTCATGTGGGATTTCCAATATTTATGGGCTTCTTAGGAAGGCAAGTAAAAGAGTCATGAATGAGGGGATGGCTGATCTCCACAAATGATCTATGAAACCATGACACATTAGGAAATAATAAAGATGAATAGCTCTGGATTGAAAAAAAAATAACAGGAGCCCTGAGTTGTATGAGCTCTGCCACAAAATCACTGTGCCACTTCTCTTCCCTGGGCCTCAGCTTCCACATCTGGAAAATAAGAGATCTGGTGGACAATGTTCCTTCAAGCTCCGGAGATTTCCTGGAGTCTATAAAATGCGCATTCAGGGGTACCTGGCTGGCTCAGTCAGTAGAGCATGTGACTGTTGATCTTGGGGTTGCACCTTCATGCCCCACGCTGGATGTAGAGATTACCTAAAAATAAAATCCTTTAAAAAAAATAAAAACATACATAAAACCCACATTGGTCACAAGGCCACTCAGTGCATGTACGTACTCTGCAAGAGTCAACAAACACCACCAACATGTAAGGACTAAAAGTAAGTCAATAAGTTGTCCGGGAAAGCCCCATTAAATGGACCTTGCTCCTCATTCTCATTTTCAACAGACATGAGTAAGAATTCAAAGTCCAAGAAACTATGCTGCCTCGCCCTTCCTCACACCACATTCCAATGCAAAATTACCCTTCGGGGCTTCAGAAGCCAAATCAAGGATTGTCTCCATATCCAAATTCAATCAAACAAGCCCCATCTGTTGGTTGGCAGCCACCAGGACAAGCACTGAACAGAACTGTGAACTGTACTCTGAAAGATTTGGATGTGACTGGATTTAAGCCTACCTTGGAGAGGACTGGTTTAAACAAGAGGCCTGAGAGACCACTGGGACCAGGCAGGCAGTCAAGGAAACCTACATGGAAAAGAAGTAGAGGGGCACCAGTGTTTCTCAGTCAGTTAAGCGTCCACCTTGGGCTCAGGCCATGATCTCACAGTCCTGGGATCGAGCCCCGCATCAGGCTCCCTGCTCAGTGGAGAGTCTGCTTCTCCCTCTCCCTCTGCCCCTCCCCACCACTCGTGCTCTCTCTTGCTCCCAAATAAATAAAAATAAAATATTAAAAAAAAAAGTAGATGCCTGCCCAGAACTGGTTCCTCTCCAGACTTCTCTGGGAGCAACAGCATTTCTTTCTAGAACCTTTCTGGCCACACATTCACTTGGCCTCCTTTCAGTTTGGGTTTTAAAAGTACTACCAAATAATGAAAGGCCAGAGCTGGAGGGCTCTTAGAGAGAGGATCTAGGCCAGGATGCCAACTGTTAGCAGCTGAGCCTAATTCAGCACATGTTTTGTGAGAAAAGGATGGATCCAAAATGATTGTGATTTTGGAATACCTCTGGGAGGAGCACATACTCCCCCATTTCTGTGGGCAGCCACCACTCCTGGACTTACACAGAGCAGCCTGGCCCCAAAACACTCTTGAGTCTGAGCTAAGACTCAGAGACCAGACCTTTCCACGACACCACTGCTGCTTTCCAGTTTCCCTCTTCGCATCTGCCCTGTGAAGGATCAGCCTCAGCCTGGTCTCCAGCAGCTACCCAAAGCCAAACAACCCCAAAGTCAAATCAGTCCGAACCTTCTCTTCGAAAGCATTTAATTCAAATCAAAGAGACCTTCGCCTGCACTATCACCCCAGCCAATAGAGGGAGCACATGGAAGTGGGCCTGCATACCAAGCAGTGGGCTTTTCTCTCCACTGAACATGGGGGACTAGGAGGACAGGCAACTATCACAGGCAAGGGTGCGGTCAGCCAGGTTCTTCAGTGCCTTGAAGAAGAGCCAGCGTGCCCAAGCCTCTATGTATCTGCAATTCACTAGAAGGCAGGTCCATGCAAGGGGTGTTCATTGCTGAGGTATTAAAAACCCAAACCACAAAAGACCCTGTGGCAGGAAGCTACCACCGGGAAAGAAGACAAAACAGTAAATCCCTAGGAGGTAATTCAAATGTGTTTTTATCAAAGGTCTGCTGTGTGTCCCGTATTGTCCTGAACATGCCCACACTCAAACGCTACGTCTCACTGTCAGATCATGTGTCCCAATTTGTTGTTCAAAAAGTGGAATTACTGGGGCACCTGGGTGGTGCAGTCAGATGAGCCGACAACTCTTGGCGTGGGCTCAGGTCACGATCTTGGGGTATGAGATGCAGTCCCACATCGGGCTCTAAGCTTAGCATAGAGTCTACCTGGGACTTTTTCTCCTGTTCTCTCCAATCCTCACCCCCATGCTCTCTGTCTCTCTCTCGCTCTCAGATGAATAAATAAATCTTTAAAAAATTAAAATTAAAAGAGTGAGGGGCACCTGGGTGGCTCAATCTGCTTAAGCATCTAACTCTCAATCTAAGCTCAGGTCTTGATCTCAGGGTCATAAGTTTGAGCCCCACATTGGGCTCCACACTGGGCGTGGAGCCTATTTAGATAGATAGATAGATAGAGAGAGAGAGAGATTTTATACTAAAAAATTTTATTTCCATTTTTTCTTGAAAACTCAGAAAATCTGGCAATGTTGGTCTCATACTCTTGTGTGGTAATGATCGGCCAGACAGAGCTGAATGGAAGCTGCCCCTGTCGAGGGGACATACAATCTCTTAGCAGCCACATGCCTCACCATTCCCTACTGCCTCCTCTACTCCTCTCCTGCAGATAGATATAGAGGCCCATTTATTATGACATTTGAACTACTGTTTTTCTTCCAGTAAAGGAGATGAGAGGCACCTGGGTGGCTCAGTTGGTTGAGCATTCCACTCTTGATTTTGACTCTGGTTGTGATCTTGGGGTTATGAGACTGGGCTGTGCGTCAGGCTCTGCGCTCAGTGTGGAGTCTGCTTGGGATTCTCTCTCTCCTTCTCCCCCTTCCCCTACTTGCATACTCTTTCTCTCTCAACAAATAAATAAAAATCTAAAAAAAAAGATGAATTATTTCTCCTATCTGTGTCTAACAGAAGTAGGCAAACAAATGCTAAATATGTGCCACTTATTTCCAGAAAAACATAGCATTTTTGGCAAAAACGAAGAATATCGCTATGTATTCAATATGCCAAACAAATGTGTCTCTCAATAAAATATATCTGTCTTGCTTCACTCATTTAAATCACATGTCTGCACCTACAGGCATATGAGCTGCCACTTCTGCTTGAAATAAACAGACATTCAGACATGAGTCTGTAGGCAAGGAAAACAGATTTTTTTTCTACTACTTTCCCTGGTTCTCCAGCGGAATTCTGGAAATTTGACTGACAAAAGGCAGATTAACAAGAGAAAAACAAACAGTTAATAAAGAACACACATAGCAGAAATACACGTAGGGGAAACTCAGTGATGAGTAACTCAAAGGGGTGGTTAAACTCGCTCTTATATAGCATCTTAACAAAGAAGAACAAGTTTATAGAGAAGGGACAAGACAAAGGAAAAGGGCTTCAGGCTCCCTAGGGCAGCAAACTGTGGAGATGCAAATATATGGGGGAAACGAATGAAGTAAGATATTTTTGGGAAGGCCCACATTGGCATCAACTTTCTGCCTTTTTTCATGGCCAGAATCTTTCCTGGCGCTGCTTTTACTTAGATAAGGGAAACTCTGGGAAGGTTCTTTCTGCATCTGTTGAATCTTACATGCCTTTAGCTCAAAATAATCCTTAATGCCCAAGTGACACATTTTGGGGTGGCAGATTATGACCCCCTACAAATCCTAATGCCCTTTGAAGCTAGGAGGACAGTGCCTACTTAGATCCCAGGATCTTTTTCTGTTCTGTTGGTTAGACAGAGGCTGACTCAGGATATCAGGTGATAATCCTCTTTCCTTTTTACTTAAAATGTCCTAGTGATATAGATGTATGTAATCCACATTGGGAATGCCATAGGAACATACCCACACACACACACACACACACACACACACACACACACACACATCCTCTAGTTGATTTTATCTGTATAATAAATTTTCACCCTGAGGATAGATTTTAGATAATATTATGATGCTGTCTGGTGAGTATCTTCCAAGGTAACATGGTACAAAGTATTGGCCAGGCACTGATATTTCTATACACTTAACTCTTTGTCCATACTTCTCTTATGGCACATACCACTTTTTATTATGTATTAGACACATTTTATAACTCTTTCACTTTAAATTAAGTTCCTTCAGAATAAAATTTGCATCTAGTTCATCTTGATATTCCATGGCACATAAAACAGAGCCTTGCCCTGAGCAGGGATTCAAACCATATTTGCTGGCTTGCTGGCTGGATGACTGGATGAATCAGCTTCTCCCATAGTCTATTCACTACTTAACCATTCTGTTCTCATTCTTCACCATTTCTGTTTTGGGGGTCTGCAGGTGGAGTTGAACATCTAGCTATAAAGGGAAGTGAAGATGGTAAATTTAAAAAAAATTTTGACACCTAAATCAGGCATGCATATAGTTCATTAGTCCAACATGGGTATGGACACATAAGACCATCCGGTCATGATCAAAGCTGTTCTGCCAACCCTGAGGCCTGCCCTCACCCCAGCAGACTGATCATCAACAGCCCTCCCTACTAGTTCAACCTCAAGACTATCTCCTATGAGCATCAGTCCTTAAAGGCCCTGCCCAGAATTCTGGACTCTACCTTCTATTCTACTCTGATCTGGCCCAACAGACTTATAATCCAATTGAGGATATAAATTCTGGAGACAACAAGGTTTGATGGTGTTCATCTTCTGTCTTTTGATTCCTTTGAGAACAGATCACTATAAAGTTTGTGGATACTAATACATGCTTATTTTTAAAGGTGACTTTATCTCTAATACAGTCTCTTTTTACACAACTCTGCCATGTGTGGAGAAAACTATAAGCAGTCACCAAGAATAAACCTAGTTCTCATATTCCTTTCCAATCAATTCAAATGGTGCCTGTTCCCCTCCACTGAAACGTATATTCTAAATTAATCTACATCACAGAGCACAAGAGCTAGAAATAACCTCAGAAACTGCCTAGTCCAACTCCCTCATTTTATAATGTCTCCATTTCCTTTTGCTGCTATAATAAATAACCACAAATTTCATGACTTAAAACAACACCAATTCATTCTCTTGGAGCTCACCAAAACAGAAGTCCAAAATCAGTCTCACTTTAGCCCAGGGCTGCTTCCCTCTGGAGGTTCTAGAAGAGAATCCTTCACCTTGTCTTTTCCAGCTCCTAGTGACCTGTATTCCTTGGCTTGTAGCACCTTCCACCATCTTCAGAGCACATCATTCCAACCTCTGTTCCACCATCATGCAGCCACTAACTCCTCGTCCCCTGAATCCTCCTGCAGCTTCTTATAATTATCTCTGTAATTATACTGGGCTTGCCCAGATAATCCTGGATGATCCCTCCACACGAAGATCCTTAACTTAATCATACCTGTGAAGTTCCCTTTGCCATATAAGATAACATTCATAGCTTCTGGTGTGGACATTGCAGGGAGGGGAACATTTTCCAGTTTACTACAATAAATGAGGAGATTGGGGCCCAGAAATAGGCAGTGATCTAGCCCAGGTCACATACCTACTTAGCAGCAGAGCAGAACTTAGACGTTAGGTTTCTTGGCTTTCCGACCATGATTTGCTACAGAGCCAATCTTTCCCGGATTAACCCCTGTGCCTTCCAGTGCAACAATGAGCTCATCTGATAAGCCATCTTCAAATGGCTAGAATATAATGATCCTCCTCCCTTTTCCAGACAATGTCTGTATATTTTAGCATATCCTTCCAGACTTATTTTAATGTTAGAAAGTTCAGGCCAGATTAAGAAGAGAGGGTCAATAAAAACAACATAGAGGGGCACCTGGATGGCTCTGTCAGTTAAGCGTCCAACCCTTGGATTTCAGCTCAGGACATGATCTCAGGGTCAAGAGATGGAGCCCGATGTTGGGCTCCATGCTGAGCGTGGAGCCTGCTTAAGATCCTCTCTCCCTCTCCCTCTGCCCCACCTCCCCACTCATGCACACACTCTCCCTCTCAAATAAATAAATAAATAAATAAATAAATAAATAAATAAATAAAGACAACATAGAGAAGAGGTGGGCCAGACTAGAGTTTTCAGAACGATCTAAACTGACAGAGGCCGAGTCGATTAACAAGATTGCATAATTCTGAAAATTACTTACACAAGTGGACTATAGCATGTATTACCATCAACATATGAACAAATTAATAAATAGTATCTAGTCTTCCCTATTAGCATTCCTGAGAGATCTGAGGAAATAGGTATGTTTCATCAGGAAAGACACATAAAATAAAACACAAAAGGGAAGTGACTTATATTCATGGACAGTGAATCAAATTGATATAATTAAGCTCTTATCAAAACAGAGGTACTTTTCTCTTATGATAGTTAATAAGAACATTTTTAAAATATTTTGAAATATAGTAGCATGGCCAGTACCATATTCCTAAAAAATCTCTATCACATTGAAGTGGAATCCATAAATCTCATATTCATGAGTTATTGAATTCTATGCCTCCTAACCTGGCTGTGACTTTGCTGAGAGCATAGTAGGAATACGAAAAACTCATTTTCCATTCATTCTGATTACCACAGAGAAAGCATAAATTCCATTTACAATAAAGAGCCATGACAAAGAAGCACTCCATCTCTTGGTTACAGTTAAATTCACACTAAATATAAAATTATTGATTGCTGCCCAGATATACGCTACAAAGCATAGCTCTAAAGATCAATAAATTTAAATGGCGCCAACTATAATGAGCATCAAATCAGCCAATACATTTAGTACAGTGCCTCCCTAAAGGGAAATTATCATCAGACTCAACACTTTATAAACCGTAGGCAAACGTGTCCCTACAGAAATAGTGCATTCCTCTTTACAGGCAAGCCATAGAAATCCACTTGATGTATTCCATTACTGACAAAGAATTCACAATAAAAACAAAAAGTAACCTTTTGAACAAAATGATGGGGACTCTAAACCAAACCAAACCAATTTGATACCTTCTCACGTATGTCTGATTCCCAAACCTTAGATTCTCTTTGTTTCTCCTCCAAGTTCATCAGCTACTACTTACGCTGTCATCGGAGACACTCAGCCCTTCCTTTGAGGGTTCCAGGTCCCATTCAAGTTTCAAAACGACAGTATACTCTCTTCAGTCACCTCAAGCCCAATCCACATGGCTCCGGAAGCTTCTTCATCCTGTGGAGTGAGCAAAGTCATTCATTTCCTCAATTTCCTCATCTGAAAAATGGGGATAAGAAAATAATAGGTTTAATATTAATTTAATATTAAATAAAATCTCATAGGTTTAGAGTAAGAATGAAAGACATAACTAATATAGGGAGCCTGGCTGGGTGCTTGCTGCTTCAGGGGTGATTATTAAAAAAAAACAACTAACCATAATAATAACAGTAATCATAATGAGTTTGCTCCATTTAACTTCTCCCCTGTTGGACAGATGAGATCTTCACACTTGCTTGTGTTTCCATCTACTTAGATACAACCATCCCTCTCCTTAATTCCAGTTAATTCCATTTTCTCTGCAGAGTTTTTTACTTGGCAAGCCCTACCTCTATATATACCCTAAATATACCTTCCGACTAACTGCAGCTCAGTCTTTACAGGATGAAATGAATGCTTCTCATGCCTACATTTACAATGCAACAAAATCTTGGAATTTTAGAGTTGGAAGGGACCCGAGGACAACTCCAATCCTGTGGTCCACAACAGTGTTGACATTCTTTACCACAGAGACAAGGAATAAGAAAGAGAAGGTGGGGGAAGGGCAAGACAGAAGTCAGGAGTCACCTTAACTGATTATGGAAAATTCAGTCAAGCCCAACCTCTTCCCATTACAGAAGGAGAATCTAGGAGCCAGATAGGTGAAGTGATTTGCTCCAAAATTAGTGGCACAACAAATTTAGTGACAGAGCTTTAATTAGCATCCAAATCTCTCAGCTCCAAATTCAGGGTCTGATGCTCTTCTTCAGGCCCCTTGCTGCATCGGGGGCATATCCTTATACTTGAATAGACGATACTGAGTTTAACACTGCAAACAATGCTTACTATGGCTGGCCTAACCAATTTGAGATGCATGTTTACACAATTAAGGCACTTTCAAGCACCCAAACTCTCCTCAAAAGGATAAACTCTCAAATGCTTAGCTCCTTCACACCAGGACCCTAACCTGTTCTGCTCCAAACTATGTTGGCCACTGGTTCTGCCACTCTTTTCATTCTGTACCTGACTCCTCCTTTACAGCTGCACAATGTTATTTTCTTCCTGATGATAACCTATGGTTTTATCTCCAAGTTACATAGCATAGTACCTGGTCCTCATTAAGTATTCAATGCATAACTGCAGACTAAGTGACCAAACGAGTATCTACAATGCTACCTCTCCACACTGGAAATGGAGTCTCATGCCTCCTTGGATAACAGCCAGCCTAGACTGACCCAATTCCCAAGACCTCGTACCACTTGGGCAACCATGAGGGCTAGAGGGATGAGTCTCAGAAGCTCATTGCTTCGGGCAGGCAATGCTGATACCACATACTGATGACTGCTAGTTAAGCTCTCAAGATACTTGTTTGGATCTTGCAGGTTAACACATTTAGACGGGGTGATCTCTGGAGTCTAAAGTCTTAAAGGTTGACGAGTTTAGCTTCTGCCTGATTTGTTCATTCTACCCTTCTTCTCTGTTAGCAGAGTGCCTTATAAATAGCAGGCATGTGCCCCACAAAGATTCAATGAGCTCAACTTCCCCTTTGTATCTGAAATCTGCTCCCCCAACCTGCCCCTATCCCCCACCCCTCCCAACATGCGACTCATCTCTCCATGAATTAAAATGAAAAAGAAAAATGGTCTTTAGTATTAACTACCTTTTGGTGTGTTCCATTTTCAGCAGAACTGAGCTGGAATTTTTGCGGTGTTGACTGGGGAGTTTTATATCTACACTGCCTGATACCTAAGGCCTTGCCTACCCTAAGCTGCGGAGGTGCGGGGAGCCATCTGAGTTCCAACAATCCTTCCCTCCAACCTCTGCCATACTATACATTCTGTGGTTTAAGCAGTAAGCTAGTTAAATGCAGGGCTCTGAGAGCGGCCAGATGGGGGACCGGCTCTAGCTCTACTTCCCAGCTAAGTTAATTTACTTCTTTGTGCCTATGATTCCTTATCTGGAAAAGAAAGATAGCAATCCCTACCAAAGGTAAAATAAAAAATCTATTCGGCTTTCTTCCGCATTTCTGATCACAAAGCTCCTAGCCGCTCCTGGAATTGTCAGAGGGATAAGAGTGTCTTTTGTTATTTTTCACGAGCCCCTTTCCACGCTTGAGTTTACCCCATTGGATGACTCAAAGTGGGTCCCCTCACTAGTTTCAAGATGGAAGCTAGTCTCCAGAAAGAATCAAAGATGAGATTCAAGAGATGGCATTTTCACCTGTATTCCCTGGTGAGGGAGTGCGGGGGGAAGGGGGTGCAGATGGCACCAGAGATTGAATTCTAGCAAAACTCTTGAAAAAGGAGACTCAGAGAGCTTGCAGGTTGGTGAACTTGCTGATGGGTTGGGAGGGTACCACACCCAGATGGGGTATGGAAGACCTGTGTTCCCCTGCCCGTGCCTTGCCCTATTGCTTCTCCTACATTTGGCTGTTCCTGAGTTCTACCCATTATAATAAACCAGTAATCCTAACTAAATCAGGTACTTTCCTGAGTTCTGTGAGTCATTTTACAGAACTATCAAACCTGGTGGAGAGGTCATGGGGACACCTGAATTGGTTGTCAGCCAGGCAGAAGTATGCATCACCTGGGGACTGCCCCCTGCAATGGCAGCGGGTCTCTGAAGTAAGAGCAATCATGTGGGACTGAGCCCTTAACCTCCGAAGTCAGAACTAACTCTGGGGAACTAACTCCAAATTGAATTGTTGGACACCCTGTTGGTGTCAGAGAATTGGAGAGTTAGTTGGTGTTGGAAAAGACAGCATGTATTTGATGTCAGAAGGAAAAACCAACAGACCGCCTCATAGAGTTGTTCTGAGGATTAAGTAAAATAATCTGTGGCATGCAGTAGTAAGGGATTAATAAGACGCAGCTTTTACTATTCCTTTGTTTCTTCCATAGTTCGTGGATCATATCCAGTGTCTTCTGCTGGACCTGGAATCCTACACGGAACCCTGCCAGCTTGGCTAGATCCCTCAGTCCCCGTCTGACTCTGACCATTCCTTCTCCTCTTGGATTAGACCTGTCCTACTCTCCCCAGCTACTAGCTGAAATCCTACTGAAACCAGAAAGGCACCCATACCCACCCGTCTACCGCAAAGCATGATACCTCCACGTGCTTAACTCTTTGTTCTACTTGTACTAGTAGGCCCAAACCATCAGATGAGACCCTCAGGACACAAATACCTGCCCAATTCAAGGTGAATTTTGACCCATCTCTTTAGATGCTGGGATTTGGATAGTTGACCATCCTCCTCGGATGAGAGCCTTAACCAAGGCTCAGCTCAATCTTCTCCTCCTCCCCATTCTAGTCTCAGCGTGCCTCACAGATGAGTACATGTGGGTTTGACTTAAAAGGCAGAACAAGACAGGTAATGATGGTCTCACGATTTTCAGAGCAACTTACATCCCAAAGGTCTTAATGTTGACTTTGATTAGAATTCAAGACGAGGTACTAATCTTCCCGGGATGTTCAAGGAGGTCACCTTTTGTCTAAAAATTGCAGACCTTCTCCATGTGATTCACAGACTACCAGAAGTTTCTGACTTCTTTTTGAGAATCTCGATATTCCAGCAAAAATTTTTAAATACCATACTTTTTGCCAACACCCCCAGGAAAGAAGTGAATAGAAAGGACCATTGAGACCATTAAGACTCCCGTGCAACAAGAGTCTACTTGTCTGAGACCACCACAGGAGGCAGAATGAATAGGACTTCTCAGTTGATTTTTTTTTTAAGAATCCTAATCCAATTACCTTCAGCTACCAAAGTCAAAATAAGACTTTCCTGGACAAAGATAGAAGCGAATTCATCTGGACAAGTGAAGTCTGTTAAATCCAAAACCAAACCCCAAACCATCATGCATATGTATCTTTCTTTATATAACAGACATGTTTCTAAATGTGCTGCACGTGAAAAGCCTTTTTAAAAATAAATTGACCCATATTATAAGCACACCAGAGGAGCTTGCTATTCAAAGGAGTCTCTGTGAGTCATTTTGTAGAGCAAATAACCATCCATTCATTTATTCGTAAAATCTGATTTCCACACGCTGCTTTGACTTTAAGAGAAAAATGATAAGCACAAAGTCATGACCCATAGATCATGCCAGAATCTTGCCATCTCTACATTGTAGCTACAGCCAACTGAAATATCTGTTTCAGTTTCCAGTCACTGACTCATAATGTCATCGAGTCTGAAAAGACCTTGGAGATCAGGAGCCTACTCTTTGACATATCTGAAATAAGATTCCACCCCACGGTCAAGATCATGAAAAATGACCAAGTTGGGCACAATGATATTTTTATGCCTAATTTCAAGCACACAGATCTGCAGATCATATACCAGCTAAAGGTATATAGTCTGATCCCAGAGATAAAATGCTGGGCATGTGTGACAAAGGTGGCCCCCAACACAGCTCCAGGGCCCACACACTCTAGTGCAATCAACAGTGTGTAACCAAGCAAACATACGCCAGGGTCCCCAGGAAACTGCAGCTATAAAGAAGTGTCTATAGGGGTGCCCGGATGGCTCAGTCGGTTAAGCAACCCACTCTTGATTTCAGCTCAGGTCATGACCTGGGGGTCATGGGATAGAGCCCTGCGTCGGGATCTGTGCTCAGCACAGAGTCTGCTTGTCCCCACTCTGCCAGTCCTCTCAAGCTCTCTCTTTCAAATAAATAAATAAATAAATAAATAAATCTCAAAAAAAGAAAAGTGTTTCTAGGAGGCGTCATGAAGCCAGTAGGGGGAGAGCAGCAGCCCGATTTAGGCCGCGGCCATGGGGGACATTTAGAAGGGACAAGATGGAGGGACAATGTTCTCACCCCCTTTCCCAAGCAGCCGGTACCCTGCCACAGTCACAGCCCTAAGCACTCCTGTTTTTCACAACTTCTTCTACTTCTTAGTGCTTCAGAAACCACAGGTATCCACTGTTTCACGTTTCCCCACAGCTACCTCTGCCTGCTCCAAGCCTACCCCATAAACTGACCCTTCGCTTTCCTCATCTTTGTTAACATCGATGTGGCACGAATTACAAAGACATTCATTTTGCCTACCCTAAACAGGAACACGCTTGAAGTATGTCCACACCTGTCCGCTCCATCCGTCAAAGGTCTGAGATAGCTCTCATGTAAACACATGATACAACAGACGCAAAATAAAACCCAAGGTTATAAAGGCAATTTTAAGAAGTGGGGAGGAGGGGAAGAGACCAGAGCCGAATGGCTCAACATAGAGCTTTACTGGCGATCCAACTGGCTACAGACATAGAACTTAGAGGATCCTGGGGAATAGATGGTTAATTTATAGCTTAGCCTTGCCCTTGGAAGTATTAACTATCTCCATCAGACTTTTGCTGGGAGAACATGGTTATACTTGGAACGGGCCTATAATTGGGGAGGGAGATTTTCACCTTAGGCAGTATGTAATTAAGTGCCAAACTGAGTGGCAGGCAAGGCTGGAGAGTGATCAGAGGCAGGAAGATCAGTGGGAGCTGAAGTGACTGCAGAGGCTCTCTGGAGCAGCCAGAGGAGAGGCTGGGACTCTGCACATCTCGATTGCTCTCTGACACTGAAGAGAGTGCTCCTATTACTTATCTTTCACCTCTCTTTCTCAATGGTCACAGCTACCCTTGGCCTCAAGGGGGCCTGCTCCCCATCCGGGCACCCAGGGAATAAAAGAGCATCCCCTCCCATGAAAATTTCAGGGCATTAAATATAAATCTTCACACATGCAAGGTGAAACATTTTGTCATTTGGGGTCCAGAGGAGCACTGCTCTGTCATGTAATTTGGTGATTATAAGGACACGTCCCGCACTGGGAGGGAAGCAGTCACTCTGGAAGTAAGTTGCCATCGTCTGTGGCCCAGGGAAATGACACCTCTTACTTCCTCTGGTGCACGGACTCTTGGCAAAACGAATATTCCAGATTCCTGAGGTGCATTCGGGATTACAGATCCTCGAAAAAGCTGTGGATCTTCCTAAAGATGTCAGTTCTCACCCTACCTGATTTGACATCCCTGAGAACACGAATTTACACACTTATCTCACATAGTTCTCACCAGACATATAATAATATAAATGCTGCCAATAGGGGCACCTGGGTGGCTCAGTCAGTTAAGCGCCTGCCTTCGGCTCAGGTTATGATCCCAGAGTCCTGGGATCGAGTCCCGTGTTGGGCTTCCCGCTCAGCGGGGAGCCTGCTTCTCCCTCTGTCTTCCATTCCCCCTGCTTGTGCACGCTCTCTCGTGCACAAATAAATAAAATCTAAAAAAACAAGAACAAATGGTGCCAATAATTAAAAAAAAACCTAAGTAACACTTCTGTAGCATTTACTATATGCCAAGAACAATTCTATGCTATTTACATATGTTAAAACATCTAATCCTTGTGAGGTAAATGCTGCTGTTATTGCCCATCTCACAGATGACAAAACTGAGGCCCAGAGAAGGAAAGGAACTTGCCCAGGGTTCCACAGTTAGTACATGTCAAAGCTGCAATTCCAGCCCATGCCAATTGGTTCCAGAGTCTTTGCTTTTATGACCATGTTGTACTGCCTGATCTGAAGAGTGAGAGAAAAGGATGATCCTTTACTACCATCCACAGAGGTCCAGGTAGATGTGACATAAAGTCCAGATAGCAGGGCTATTCTCAGGAGAACACAGACTAGGCTGCCAACTACATGTTATGACTTGGGAACAACTGAGCAGAATCTCTGGACCGAAAACATCCCCCACCATTCAAAAGTCACTTCTCTACTTCTTAAAGGCTTTTGCATTTTCAAGAATCCCTTACAAAAAGGTAAATATCACAGGGCAAGGTAGTCCCTTAAATCCCTATCAGGCATCTACAGTGTGGTTTAAAAAAAAATTCATTGAATTGCACTCCTAAGAGTTGGCTTCCGGCTCTAATGCCATTTACTACCTGCGTGACATTAGGCAAGACGTTTAACTTCTCTGAGTCTCGGTTTCTTTATCTGTTCAATGGCAATGCTAACAGCTGCTGTCACTCCCTCCGAGGATAGCTGCAGGAATTTAATGGTTGCAAAAGCATTTTGCAGACTTTAAAGGACTCTACTACTATAAGCTGTTCTTATGATTGGCTAAACCCCTGGTAGGAAAATATGAATTAGCAGACAACCAAAGAAATGTACGCAGCCACTGCAAGATGGACACACAAGGCATAAACCAAAAAGAATCCTGGTCCAGTCGACTCAAAACTGTCAGCCTGGGCAGCTGAGTCTCTTTGGGGCTTGATCACACCTGACCATGAATCTCCACTGGCTTAGCTCTGGCTTTTCTTGACCTAGGCTCTTGTGGTGGAACACTCCTTGGCTCGGCATTCCAGGCCCCAGGGCCCCAGACTTGGCTCTAGTTTCTGGGCCCTGGTACTATATCTTGACTTTCTTTTCTAGTGTGTTCCTGCTGGCAGCACCTGTCCTCGGCTCCATTTCCACCTGTGACCTAACACACCTTCCCGCTGTCTGACGTCCTCAACTCGCTCAGCCCCCCAGTTACACCAGCACCCTGGAAACTTGCTTCTCTGCCTCGGTCATGAAGAGTCTACTGAGTGCCTAATATGGGACATGCATAGTCCCCCCCTCTACCAGGCAAGTGGTTCCTCTGGCTACAATACGAGGGAGCAGGGGGGTGACAGGCAGGGCACATGGGTGCCAAGATGGAGGTGAGAACCATAGAAAAGTAGGACGGAAGGTAAAAGGAGAGGCTTTGTCTGCTCTACTCTTTTACAGGCAAGAGTAGTAACTGTCATAAAGGGGCCTGTTGATTAAGCACCCACTCTGCACTAGGCATTCGGAATGCATATGTGAAAGGCACAATCCCTGACCTCAAAAAGCTTGACACACAATGAGAACTATGGGCAGGCAAAGAGACGAGGGTCTCTGCAGAGGCCCAGGTGCCTCTAAGGAAATACTGTTGTAAGGAAATTCTGTTCCTCTGGTCACCAATTTGCCCTCTATGGGCCTTAGGTAAAACATGATTACAACGGAGCAGTTTGAAAGTGGGTGTCAAGCTTTGTTTGAAATATAAATTGTGATGGGCTACTTTTTCTGCTACATATATTTTCACTTCAGTTTCTCTCTCTTTCTCTCTCTCTTTTTTTTTACTGGGATATAATATACATAGAGTAAAGTGCACAAGCCTTATGTGAATCACTCAATAAATTTTTATGTATGTATACACCAATGTAACCACCACCCAGATCAATATATAAAATGTAATAGCATACCAGAAGCTTCTCCCATAACACAAGATTAATCACACTTCACCACAGTGGAGTTACCACTATTTTGATTTTCATGTAATAGGCTCTTTAGAATTTTTCAAAGCACTGATGAGTTATATTTGTTTGGAGAACTCTAGCCTCTAAATGCTGGCTCTCCCCCGATACACTAAATATTTTGTTATCCTTAATACGCTTAGGCTACGCAGACCCTAGCAGTCTGGCTGCCCCTCCTCCCCTGTAATAATCAGGACAATACCTATCAGCAAAAGAAGGAACATCCAGAACAACAGGACACAAATAGGGGACACACCATTGCTGGAACCCACCGACAAAGGTTATCACTTGGCTAGATGACCAAGAGAGGACTCAGCTTTGTTGAGAGCCCATGGGCTATTAGGACAAGTCCACTTCATGTGTTATTCTGCTAACACCATGGCTTACTTGGAGCAAAACTAAAATATCACCCTTACTCCTTGTCCACCTTGGTTGAGGAATGTACCCTTATTTTCCCCACTGGAACTCAGAAGAATGGAAAGTATTATCAATGCCTGTTAGTCTTCCATCCAAAGACTGGGAATCTATGACTTGCCCTAAAGGTACACTCATCTAACAAGAAAGACTGCCCCTCACTTCATCTTTAGAACTAGGAAATGAGGGTGCCTGGGAGGCTCAGTCAGTTAAGGGTCGGCCTTCCGCTCAGGTCGTGATCCCAGGGTCCTGGAATCGAGCCCTGTGTCAGGCTCTCTGCTCAGTGGGGAGCCTGCATCTCCCTCTTCTCCCCATCTGTGCTCTCTCTCACTATCTCTGTCTGTCTCTCTCAAATACATAAATAAATAAAATCTTTTTTAAAAAAAGAATGAGGAGATGAGTATTTCATCAAACCAACACACAATAGAAGCAATCAGAGCTATAATGAAGATTGATATATGGCACAACAGGAGAGTAGAGTGGTGAGAATCTGAATTAGAGATGACTTCCCAGAAACAGCTGTACTTAAGCTGACTTAAAAGAGGGAACAACCCTTGTAAGAGCTCAGACATCATGAGAGGATGTGATATTATCAGACAAATCATGTAGCTCAGTGTTGCGGAGTGGAAGGATGGACGGGCACAGAGATAAAGCTAGAGAAAACGGTAAAGATCACGAAGGCCCTTATATGACCTACAGAGAAGTTTAGATTTATACTCTAAGCCATGGAGAACAACGAAATAATTTTGAGCTGGAGAGTGGCTCGATCAGATTTGTACTTTTAGAAATTACTCAGCCGGAAGCACAGAGAACGGAATGAGGAAGAGACAGAAGACGGCTGCAACGATCCAGGTGGGACATGGTGAGGGACCTCCAAGGCGTCCAGGGTGAGACACACTGTCATCAGTTGAATGTGTAGATTATGAATGAATGAATATGGCTAGCCATATGGATGAATATGGAGCTTAGAAGAGAAATCCAGGTTCAAGGTGAGGCTTTGGGTCATCTGTGTATAAATGGCAGTGGTTTAGGGGCACCTGGCTGGCTCAGTCGGTGGAGCATGAGACTCCTGATCTCAGGGTCATAAGTTCAAGCCCCACATTGGGCATGGAGCCTACTTAAAAATTAAAAAAATAGAAATCAAAAATAAAACAAATGCTAGTCGTTTAGACTGTCTAGGAAAAGCGTGTGGGACAGAATACAAGGTCAAGATTAGAGCCTTGGGAAACAGCAACACTGAAGAATCCAGCCAAGGAAGCAGAGCCAGAGGATGAGGTAAGAGGTAAGAGGAAAAAACAAGGACAGTGGATTGGCACAGTAGCCAAAGGAAGGAAAATCTCAAGGAGGGAGTGGTTATTATTTCATACGCTGTGAAGCGCTGCAAGATAAGTATACATTGGTTTGGCAACGGAGGTCCCCCATGACCTTAGTGAGAACGGTGTCATTGCGAAATCACACCACGTGGAGGAGTGACTGGGGGAGTGAATCGGGAGCGAGGAAGCGGAAGCTACCAGTTTAGAAGCTTTCGTTGGAGCAGGAAGGAAAAAAATGGATGAGAGGGGGATTCTGCTATAGACCGAATGTGTGTATCCCTCCAAAATTCCTACGCGGAACCCTAACTCCCAAGGTGACAGTATTTGGAGGTGGGGCCTTTGGCAGATGAGATCACGAAGGTGGAGCTCTCGCGAATGGAATTTGTGCCTTTATAACGGAGGCCCCAGGGAGCTCCCTCGCCACTCTTGCCATGTGAGGACGCAGCGAGAAGACAGCCACCTAGAAACCACAAAGCAGCCTCTTGCCAGATACTGAATGGGCCGAGGCCTTGATCTTGGCCTTCCTAGTCTCCAGAACTGTGAGAAATAAATTTCTGTTGTTAATAAGCCACCCAGTCCGTGGTATTCTGTTATAGCCGCCTGAACTAAGAACCGTAGTTAAGAGAGGTCATTTATAATGTAAGAGAGACATGAACCATTGCCAGAAAGGACTGTTCCGTTGGAAATACTGTCAAAGGGAATCAAGCATCAGATGAGAGACTGACCAAAATAACTTTTAAGACTTAAACTCAGAGGTTTTATTATTCCTGCTGATAAGGGATGGAGCTTCCAACATAAAGGCTCTGTTCAGGTTCAGAGGAACTTTCCGAACCTTCTATGTGCAACAGAAAAATTAAACATTTAAATAATGCATTTCTCTTTTGCCTTAAAGATAGAGAAATGAATGGAAAGTGAGACCGCGACAGAAAGCATTTTTCAGGCTTTTGGCTGTTAAATCCACCAGGTTAAGCAAAACCACACAACCTATGCTGAGGAAGGATACAAATTATTGCTGTCCTTGGGATTTTACCTAATTGGTGTATAGATAACAATTTTAAAAATCCCTCATGGACGGGCGCCTGGGTGGCTCAGTGGGTTAAGAGTCTGCCTTCGGCTCAGGTCATGATCTCAGGGTCCTGGGATCAAGCCCCACATAGGGCTCCCTGCTCAGTGGGGAGTCTGCTTCTCCCTCTCCCTCTGCCCCTCCCCACTCGTGCTCGCTTGCATGCACACACTGTCTCCCCTCTCAAATAAATACATTTAATTTAAATTTAAAAAAGAAAGAAAGAAAGAAAGTAAAATTTTAAAAAGAAAGAAAGAAAGAAACAGGGTCACCTGGGTGGCTCAGTCAGTTAAGCATTTACCTTTGGCTCAGGTTGTGATCCCGGGGTCCTAGGATCAGAATCCCGCATCAGGCTTCCAGCTGCTTCTCCTCCCTCTGCCTGCTGCTTTCTCTCTTGTGCTCTCTCTTGTTTGTGCTCTTTCTCTGTCAAATAAATAAATAAAATCTGAAGGAAGGAAGGAAGGAAAGAAAGAAAGAAAGAAAGAAAGAAAGAAAGAAAGAAAGAAAGAAAGAAAGAAAGAAAGAGTTAAAATTCTCTAGAAGAGTCATATGCTCAGCCAATAAATATTTATTGAGCACCTATTATGAGCCAGTCGTTGCTCTAGTAACTAGATATTAACAAAAAATAGATGTGTTGACTTATGTAATTCCTTCTGGAAACTCAGCTGGAAGAACTGCCCTCATTTCCAAACTGTTTGTATTTGTGGCCATTTCTATCCTCAAGCCATATTTATCTTCCTATAGAAAGACATGGAATATTACCGCTGAAGAGACGTGAAAGGGTTACAGCCTCGCCTATCCCATTTCACAGATGGCAAAGTTGAACAAACAGAGAAGATTAAAACAAATTTTTAACGACTAGAGCCAGGGCTAGAACCCAGAATTCCTGAACTCTGATTCAGTGCTTGTTCTACCAATGGAAATCACATCAATATAACCACATCTCTCCCCCAAAACCCACACGAACCTCCACCTCTTTTGATTGGCTTTTCAATAATCAGTTCTGCCTTTTTCTCTAAAATAGCAAAGTTTCTATGACCTGTGGGCACTTGGTCCAGATTTAAACATCAAGCCTAAGGATTGCAAGCATCCCTCATCCACAGGAGGCTGGGGGTAGGGGCAGCTGGCAAAGATTACCTTGCTTTGGGCATTTTGTTAAAGCGTCCAAAATTCCAGGAAGATATTGGGTATGTTTTAGCACTATTGTCTGGCTGCTAGGGAGAAGAATGTGTCGTCTTAAAATTTCTATTCAGAATTTTAATTAAATTGTGGCCTGTGGCAAAATAGAAAGGCATTAAAATCAAATGATAGTGTCTCTTTGTTTATTTTATGAGCTCTCATCTCTAACTAGTTCTCACTGAAATAATTAAATGTCTTTTCAGCAAATGGACTGTACAGGCTGTTTGGTTTAATGTTTCCTATAACCTGGTAAGTATGTGCTTTATAATTCAGTTGATTTCTGCCCTTCTCCACCTTGCCCCCCACCCCCCGCGCCCTCCCCCATGTTTTTCTCGTCTCTCACCACGCAGGCTGACTCAAAGGTTTCTGAGAATCAGAATGGCATTAATAATGCACCTATAGGCTGAAGCATGATCGCACAGGCTGGCGGAGGCTATTGGAGGCTGAGCACATTGCCTTTGACATTAATAGGTCAGAGGCACTTCCAGATTGAAATTGCTGAAGGTGGAAAGGACGCCCAGTGTAGTCAATGAGGCCTCTTGGTCTGACACTGATGCATGAAATCTCTTATTTACTGAGTCACCATATCGCAGGAAAGGAAAATTGCTTTTTAAAAATTACAGAATCCACATGAAGGAGGGGACCGCAGAATTTACCTGGGGTGTGTGTGTGTGTGTGTGTGTGTGTGTGTGTGTGTGTGTGTGTGTCTTAGGACAAGGGGTATGCTGTTCTTCTGCTTCATAAAACACAGTTACGGATCCTTTGGGGATAAAAGCCTAAGCCTAGGGCAGAGTCTGATATGGGGAGATTCAGTCAAAAGGGATATAATTACTTACACAATAAAGTAGAAACGAGGTCTTTCTAGGAATAAAGAGATGGTTCCTGGGAGCAATTATTTTCGGCTTCCTCTAAACAGAGCCCCACCCCAGAAATAGGAGATAGAAAGGGAGTGCGAGAGGGTACAGACAGCTTAGGAAAGCAACTTTGTCATTCTGGCAGCTAACTTCTAATGCGCGTTCACCGCGTTCTTCCAGGCACCAGGCTAAGTGCCTTTCCCCAACTGTCTCATGTAATCTTCCCAACAGTCTTAGGAAATTGGGACCATTAATCTCCTCATTTGATAGATCTCATCATTGAGGTTTAGCCATATTAAATGACTTACCAAAAGCTCATAGCTACTAAGTGGCCAAGTTGGCCTTCTTTTTTTTTTTTTTTAAAGATTTTATTTATTTATTTGACACAGAGAGAGAGAGAGATTACAAGTAGGCAGAGAGGCAGGCAGAGAGAGAGGAGGAAGCAGGCTCCCTGCTGAGCAGAGAGCCCGATGCGGGCCTCCATCCCAGGACCCTGAGATCATGACCTGAGCTGAAGGCAGAGGCTTTAACCCACTGAGCCACCCAGGCGCCCTCAAGTTGGCCTTCTTATCTGTCGCCCCCAACCTCCTCCAAAGAAAGGGGAAAATGGGGTGAACTAGTAAAATCTGAGCCTCTAAGCTCTTAGGCTCACTTAACCTGAACAATAGCGGTGCTGATAACGCAGGGGGAAGGGGAGAGACATAGGGCACTTACAATACGCCAGGCCCAGTGCTAAGCCCTTTATAGGAGTCAGGTCATTTAATCCTTGTGACAACAGTTGGAGAAAAATATTTGTCTTCACTCTATTTTGCAAGTGAATAAACAGTGTCTTCAAGGTTAAGGAATTTGTCCAAGGCTACCTAGTTAGAAAACGGAATAGCTATAGAGTCAGCACAGATCTTCACAACCTAGGGGGACACCAGGGCCTAAGGAGAGAGGGGTCTACCAGTAGGCCGATCCCTCCCGTGAGATGCAGTCCAGTGTATTTTGGAACCCTGAGAGTTGAACACATTTTACACTGCTCCATGTTCTATGCTGAGACCTAGCCTAGAAAAGGAAGCCGTGGAACACTTAGGCGTCACACAGTGGAGATGTAATAAAGTCGAGAAATATGGGCGCCTGGGTGGCTCAGTGGGTTAAAGCCTCTGCCTTCGGCTCAGGTCATGATCT
>LNAC01001674.1:92313-123068 GCA_002007465.1 Ailurus styani
AAAAAAAAAAAAAAGTCGAGAAATATTTGGTGATTACATGAATGGAGTCTAGTCTGTAGTTTTTAATTTTTTCCTCTTGTGGCCCTATACGCTCCGTGTCTCTATGATGAGCTGAATATTTTCATTCGTGTTTTGAATGTACCGAAGTCTAGAATAATAAAAGATAACGCAGAAGAGAAAGGACATATTTGTGGTTAGATAAATGGGATGTGGAAATTTTTAAAAAAGAAATCGATCTCCCAAGGCCCTCATTGTTTTGGGAACGGCAAATGTGCTATGGGGTCTAGGCATCCAGGGAAGTAAAAAAGAGTTAAGAATGACAAGATGAAGGGTGGTATGGGACCTAAAAGGGATCTGGCATTTTCCATGGCTACTATGTCCTAGGTCCTTTGATATACTCTAGGTCATTTAATCCTCACATCTATCCTGGGAGGCAGGTGTTATTAACTCTGTTTTATAATATGAAAACTGAAGCTTATAGTTAAGTAACTTGCCCAAAATCTCACATAAAGGAAGTGGTGTGGAGCTGAGATTCCTTCTCTGGTCTGATTCTCTCTAGAATATTCACTGTCCCTTCACGTTAAGTTCAAAACAGAAGGGCATTTTAACTGAGTGTGGAAAAGAAAAGATTTCAGGTTTGGGAAGACAAAAAATATGGCAAAGAACTTGTGGAAAGGCTCAAACCAAGATCAATGAGTTTTGAGGAACCTGGAAGACAGGCCCTGACTGAATGAGACAATCTTCTGGAAATGGGGTATTCTATGTTCTCTACTATATTACCCGTATTTCCTTGGGTAGTTACTCAGTGATGGTAGGAACTATCTGGAGCAAAAGAGTGAAAGCTGTAGCTAGGATAATGGACGAGAGGCAGCAATGCAGGATGGTGGGAAATAAAGATAACAGTGTCCCCAAGACCCCTGCTCAGAGATCTTTCCCCAGCTTCTGGATGGCAGAAGGGCATGGTGGGACTTGCCGCTAGCCCCCAACATCCACAAATCAATGAGTTTTTTGAAGCTTCACAGCTTTCGGTCTTCTTTCTACCTCACGCAAGTCAAATCTAGGCCCAGGAAGTAAAGACGATTCCGTATGATTTGAACGCCCATTCTTAGCGTGTTATTTGAGGTCCTCCCAGAAGCACATGTCAAGACAGAACTAAACATGGAAAGATTCTCATAGGCGAAGTGAGCCTGTGTAAGGAAAGAGGAGGGGAGTTGTGACGAAAACCTGACCCTGATGAAGGGGGAGAGGAGCGAAGGTGGAATGGAAGTGATATTGACTACCATGCAGTTTAAGGAAGCTTCTCCAAGTCCTGGAGCCAAAGGTGGCCAACAAAGCAGTCCACATATCTCCTGGCAGTAAACATGCCTTAGGCTCCCCAATGAACTCAATCGCAGGAGGGAACAGCCCATGGGAAGGGCCAGAACACAGCAGCTGGGGCCCTCAATCAATTTACCTGTTCTAGGCAGTCTGCCAGTCACACTCTAAGGGGCCCCAACACACCCCCCAACTCCTCTATCCATAATGACATGGGCAAATCTCAGCCAAAGGATCATTTCCCAAGAGAAGTCTTTCCTCATCCCAATACGTCCCCCACCCCGGTTAAGGTAAACTTACCTTTTTATACGCTTTCATGAAAACATGTTTCTTTCCTTTGGAGTGCTTGTCTCAATTTGTACTTACGTATTCATTAGTGTGATTATTAGATTAATGAACATCTCTCTTGCTAAATTCTAAACTCCATGAGAACAGGAACCATAAACTGTCTTGTTCACTGCTTTATCCTCAGTGCCTACCACGGGGACTAATAGTAGATGCTCAATGAATACATACATTTGGAATAAATGGGTGTGAATGAATACATGTCGAAGAACAAATATAAGCTGTATAATCTGTTCTAATCCCCCAACTACTGGCAGCTGTGAAAGGCCCGGGGATGGGATCAACAACACAGAGCTGGAAAGGGTGAGAGTGAATAGACAGGTTCACAGCAAGGGTGGCCACAGAGGATCCTTAAGCGGGCATGAGTAAAAGCGAGCTGTGGCTGGTACCTGCTAGGCCACACGGACTGAGACTGAGGTCAGAGGAATTAAGGTAAAAAAGAAAAAGTGAGGGGCACTTGGGTGGCTCAGTCGGCTAAGCATCTGCCTTTGACTCAGGTCATGATCCCAGCATCCTGGGATCGAGTCCAGAGTTGCGGTCCCCCCTCAGCAGGGAGCCTGCTTCTCTCTCTGCCTCTGCCCTTCCCCCCTGCTTGTGCTCTCTCTCAAACTCTCCCTCTCAAATAAATAAAAGGAAATAAAATAAAATAAAATGAAACAAAATGAAATGAAATGAATGAATATACTTGGAGAGGGAGACAGATTATGAACATAAACCAAATAAGCACCCCTTTCCTTGATCAAGCAGTCTGGTCCTGGAAATGTGGGGTCAGGACTACAGCAGACACACGAGGAGCCAGGGAAGTAGAAACCCTAGCAAGGCAGGGGCCCAGCCACACAAAATAGCCTCAAGGACTTCTCCAGAGAAGGGAGGTTGTGTCAACAAGGTCGGTGGATCTTGGCCAGGTTTTCTGCTCAGGTCTTCTCGGAGCGCCTCTTCCAGTCTTAAAGGGACCACATCCTCTGAGGACTTGGGCTGGGCTCATGGGGGCAGCTCCCTGCGTCACAACTGTCTCAGGTGACAGCCCTACACTCCTCCAAGGCCACTTGAAATTCTGCCTTTCTGAGCCTTGGCTTTTTCCTTTCGAACAGTGGGATAAAATTTAGCCTCAGAGGATGATGAGGACTAGAGAGAATAGTATGAGATTACTCATAATAATATGAATGGGGCCTAACGAGGTTTCTTGCAGACTCTCAGGATTTTTAAACCAAAAAATAAAATTGAAATTAAGCAAAGCAAAAATCTCCCCATACTTCACTGATGATTAAAAAAAATGGCTCTGGACACACAATATACACAAAATCTTTAGAAAATCTTGTCAAAATGGATAGTCCCTGATCTAGTTGACTCAGGATCAGCCTATGGGTCAGAAGATGGAGCAAATCATAGAATTCTGGCATCTCTGAGCTGAGGGGGCCCCTCAAGGTTAGTCCTGCTTGTAGGAACGAGCTGTGAGAATGCTGGGGACAATCACTGATTGTCAAATCCCGAGAATCTGTGCATCTTCACAGAATTTCATTAAGTGGGACTTTGGAAGACCATTGTTAGAATTCCCTTCCTTCTAGGAAGCTGGGGCAAACTGGACATTTAGTCCAGAGCCAAGTATAACACAGATGAAGCAAATTTCATTTGGCCTGAGACTAGGGTTCTAAATCCGTGCACATTTGCTTGAAAAGTCAACCTGGATCATTCAGGTAACGAGTCAGTCAAAGCTGTTGTAAATCACAGTTAATATATTCTCTTTTTTTTCATATTTTATTTATTTATTTATTTTTAGAAAGAGAGTATGGCCACACATAGTGGGAAGGGCAAGAAGGAGGGAGAGAGAGAATCTCAAGCAGATTCCCTACTGAACATGGAGCCCCACTGGGGACTCGATCCCCCAACCCTGAGATCATGATGTGAGCCAAAATCAAGAGCTGGAAGCTTAACTGACTGAGCCACCCAGGTACCCCAGTCTGTTCCAATTTCTGACTGTAGTTGAGTGGTTACACAGTCCTAGAAGGTGCTCACTCACTTAACCTTACCGTGTCTCTTTTACCATCTGTAAAATCTAGGCTACAAATACTTAACTGTATACAAAGCCATTTTTTTTTACTTCATCAGTGTCATTCACAGCATAACATTCCACCTCCTCAGTCAAAACAATCCTGCCTTTGTGAAAACACTTTAACTCTAAAGATAGACTTCAACTGAATTTGATGATTATCTTTTGGAGCCTTAGCACAATGGGAAGACAAGTCAGAATAAAATACAGGTCTCATCCTAAAACAGTGAATCCCAAACACCACTCCACACATTGGGACTAGTCCCTGACAGTGTTTACACAAGTCCATGGCAAAACGAAAAGAAAAACAAAGAAGATAGTACAGGGAATGTTCTGTGACTCTACACTTCTTTCAATTTGAAAGAATTTCCTTTATTACAAGTTTCTTATGAATATTTCCCTTCTAATTTTTTCTAGGCACTGAAATGTGGTATTTTTTTTAATGTTATGGTGGCAGTTGCCTCTTTTTAACAGCCTCACTTAGCAAAACCAAAAAAAAAAAAGTAAAAAGGCAAAAAGTGAGTCCCGTTTTGTCTTTTAATTTTATTGGTCAGATAACTCAAAATGAATGAGACTCACTAAATAACTTCCACCTACTTAAGTAACATGATCAATCTGGTTTATAGTTCAGTCAAGAAAATTGCTTAAATTTGTTCTATAGAAGTTTCTGTTCTGGGAATTGTTTGAATTTATAATTAGAAGCTCCAAAAAAAGAAAACAGATTTGGAGCTCAAGCTACGGCTAAAAACAAAACACAACAAAAGGAGCAAAGCCAATAATAACCAAATGGTGCTGGCACATAGAAGGCCTTCAACAAATATTTGCTGAATAAGTAAATAAATTATCAAATCAAATGAATATAGATTCAAGTAATACCTAGCCAGCAGTTAAAAAAAACACCAAAAAATCCCACAACAATAAAAAACAAAGAAACAACAACAACAACAACAACAACAGAGTGATAGGATTTTCACTCTTTGGTCAGAATAACATGTAAAATGGCTTTTCTTTTCTAATTTTTCTTTTCAGTTAGAGAGAACTCCTAAGTACTCTATGCCTTCAGCCTAGAAAAGACCTATAGTTCATTTTTTTCTCTTGCCAAGAGGAAACAAAAAGGCAGTGAGGGGCGCCTGGCCGGCTCAGTCACAAGAGCATGCAACTCTTGATCTCGGGGTTTTTAGTTCAAGTCCCACTTGGGTGTAGAGATTACTAAAAAAAAAAAAGAAAGAAAGAAAGAAAGAAAGAAACTTAAAAAAAAAGGTGGTCAGAGGAAACTGAAAACAACTAGGAAATTATATAGACTCATAGAAGTTAGAGACAGAGATTCAGAAATCACCCAACCCATTCCCTTCAATTTACAGTTAAGGAAACAGGCTCCGAGAAACTTGCCCAAGTCACCCATGCTTTTACATTTGCACCTTGAGAACAAAACCAAGATATTTCCTTTTTTTTTAAGACTTATTTATTTATTTGAGAGAGAGAGAGCTCGCAAGAGCAGGGCGAGGGGCAGAGGAAGAAGGAGAGGGAATCCCAAGCACACTCCCCACTGAGCACAAGCCCCACATGAGACCCGATCCCATGATCCCAAGACCATGACCTGAGCCAAAAATCAAGAGTTGGACTCCCAACCAACTGAGCCACCCAGGTGCCTCTGCCATCTAGCAGCCATTTACCCTAATTGCACGGGGAAGATAAACATCATTTTGAAGACTCCTTGGATAGTCAAACTACAAACTTAAAAGTGGGTGGCTCAGTGGGTTAATGCCTCTGCTTTCGGCTCAGGTCATGATCTCAGGGTCCTGGGATCGGGGCCCGCATTGGGCTCCCTGCTCGGCGGGGAGCCTGCTTCCCCCCCTCTCTCTGCCTGCCTCTCTGCCTCCTTGTGATCTCTCTCCCTCTGTGAAATAAATAAATAAAATCTTTAAAAAAAAAAAAAGTTTTAAAATACATTCAAAGGACAGAGGAAACAAAACAGTAAGATAGGAAAGGTTCATATTAGAATTCACGGTGGAGGGTAAGAATTCTAGGGACAGTGGGCTGCAGAAGAGCAGAGGTCCAAAGACTAGAGAGGGTATGATGCGTTTGGGGGAAACTGGGAGACAGCGAGTTATAAGTGACTCATGTATGTATCCGCCATCTTCAGGATTATTCCTGTGCTAGCATTCATCAACCCTGGATTGGCAAAGAGCTTTTATGATTGACCAGCTACTAGGATATGGAAATAGTCTTGCTCAACTGAAGCTCACATTAATAATTACATCCGTGTTATTACAAAGACACACCGACAAAACCAAAATAGTGTGGGTGTAAGGCCATTCAATGGAGAATCATTTGTAGTAGCAAAACACCGGAAGCAACTCAAATGTTTGCCAGCTGGGGACTGCTTAAATAAACTATGGTACATACACACAAAGAGTACACTATTCAGCTATTTAAAAGAATAAAAGAATGAGGAATATTTCTATATTCTGATAAGGTATATCAATAGGATCTATTATTAGGGAAAAAAGCAAGAGTAAAATAATGCTTCTAATATAGCACCTTTTAAATAGCCTAATCTAAAGGAAACATATATACACCCCCACATATGCACATTCACTTATAGTTTCAAAATGATACAACATAAAGAGGCACCTGGGTGGCTCAGTTGGTTAAGCATCTGCATTTGGCTCAGGTCATGATCTCAGGGTCATGGGATCAAGCCCCACATCAGGCTCCCCGCTCAGCAGGGAGTCTACTTGTCCCTTTCCTTCTGCACCTCCTCACATTCACTCTCTGTCTCTCTCCAAAGAATAAAACCTTTAAAAACAAAAAAATGACACAACAGAAGGATAAACAATACCTAATAAAGATGCTTGGGGGATAAGGTGGACTACACAGGGTAGATCTTGGGATTTATTTAAATATACTTTGTTACATACTTTGACTTTGGAACAAAATTAATCAAAAAGAAAAAAAATCCCTAAAAATAGAAATCAAATGGAAACAAATGAACTGAAATTCATACTAAATTGGTGACAAAACAATATGGAGAAAAGAATTATTTCACCTTGACTTCAAAACACAGATTTTTGACTGTACATCCCAAATTGGATATACTGTCAGGACACAGAGAACTACAAAGAAATTCTAAACTGCATTCAGTAGTTTTACTGTTAATGATAATGGTGTTATTTTTATAGGGAGCTATATTATAAGCAACTATGTTAATGCAATTAAGAACCAAGATGTTCAAAATAAAAGAAAGGAGATACATATACAAATTCGAAGCTAGGTAAAAACCCTGCAATGTCTAATTTGAATTGGAAATATCACCATAAATTCAGGTTTTTTTTTAAACAAAAAGGTCATTTCTTGACCTGACCACTGAAGAGTCCAATAAGCAATGATCACCTGATAGCAAGGAGGACCGAGACACAAATTATGATCTCTGAATATCATCCCCCACGAAATAAACAGGATTTTCTAGAGAAATTGCTGACTCCAGGTCTGGGACAGGGACTGTCCTTGATGAGCTGGGGAGGTCTTCTTGTGCAGGAAAGCAAGGAAGCTATCAGCAGCTGCAATGGTCATGCCAAGAGGCTTCATGAGTCAACTTTAAAGTGGCTCCCACTAGCCTACTATGGGGCAATTGGGGTATCAAAGTGAAAAAAAAAACCCACTGACTTACTGAGACACATCCAATATATAAAAATCTCTCAATTCATCATGAGCTGATAAAAACATATTAGCCACCATTGAAGCTTACTTGGACACCAAAAATCAATCGGTAACTACAAGGCAAAAATCACACAGTTGTCCTACCTTTCCTATAAGAACTGCATTTCAAGACAGACACTATGTTGATGAGGGAAATTTCTTCTTTACAGGGGCGCCTGGGTGGCTCAGTCGGTTAAGAGGCTGCCTTCAGCTCAGGTCATAATCCCAGGGTCATGGGATTGAGCCCCACATCGGGTTCCCGGCTTGGCGGGGAGTCTGCTTCTCCCTCTCCCTCAGCCTGCTGCTCTGCCTGCTTGTGATCTCTATCTATCTCTCTGTCAAATAAATTTTAAAAATCTTTTTAAAAAATCTTCTTTATAGAGTTCTAGCTAATTCAGACGAAATGGTGGTATAGGAATATCAACAATCTCCTCCTTCTAATGAAATAATGGACCTAGGCCATGATCATCGGTGACTGCTAAAATCATCAGCTTGAAGCTTGATAGGATACTATAATGCAAAAATCAGCCTGAACCACCTGAATGAATCCTACTCATCAACCTTAATATTATAAAAAGTGAGACCCCAGACAGTATAGGCTTCCTGATGTCAAGATGCAATAAAGGAGGGCGTCTGGGTGGCTCAGTGGGTTAAAGCCTCTGCCTTCAGCTCAGGTCATGATCTCAGGGTCCTGGGATCGAGGCCCGAATCCGGCTCTGTGCTCAGCAGGGAGCCTGCTTCCTCTTCTCTCTCTGCCTGCCTCTCAGCCTACTCGTGATCTCTCTCTCCCTCTCAAATAAATAAATAACAAAAAATCTTTTTAAAAAATGCAATAAAGGATAAAGAACACTACCCATGAGCGATACTTAACTTAAAAAGTGAACCCAAATCTAATCAAATCTCTAGAAAAAAACATACAGTTATGAAAAGTGTTTGATTTATATTCAAGAAGTAAAAGAGCAAACCAATTCTCACAGCTGAAGCCACTTGACTAAACCAACCCCATGCCTATAGATTCAGCCAGCCCCAAGTTCTGGAACAAATCCTGTTTATTCATTAAAGGGAAATTAAGGAGCCTGAGTTCCATAATTCACATGACTGCATACAGTCAACCTGGCCATTGACCCCGCTAGAACACTATGACTTATATCCCAGATCCAATTATTAGTTGCCTGCGTTGGGTCTTGTGACTATGTTTCTATCTGGTTAACTTACCTATTGCGACAGTTGCTCTGAACCAGGGACTCTGCTTTATTCTTACAATATTCCTAAAGATTAGGGCCCTGACCTTGAATTCCAACCCAGCTACCAGGCCCCAACTCTGTATTGCTAAGCACCTCCTTGCACCTTGTTTCTTGCCTGCTCCCAGGCTGTTGCTTTTTTTTTTTTAAGATTTTCTTTCTTTATTTGACAGAGAGAGAGAGAGCGAGAGGGAGAGAGAGAGAGAGATCACAAGTAGGCTGAGAGGCAGGCAGAGAGGAGGAAGCAGGCTCCCTGATGAGCAGGGAGCCCAATGCGGGGCTTGATCCCAGGACCCTGAGATCATGACCTGAGCCAAAGGCAGAGGCTTTAACCCACTGAGCCACCCAGGTGCCCCTCCCAGGCTGTTTTTAACTCCTTGCCATCTTATTAGGTGTTTCTTGACCTAGAAATCTTATGTTAATTTGACCCATACTGGGCTGCCTGGGTGGCTCAGTGGGCTAAGCGACTGCCTTCAACTCAGGTCAGGACCCCAGGGTCCTGAGATCGAGTTCCACATCAGGCTCCTTGCTTAGTAGGGTGTCTGCTTCTCCATCTGCCTGCTGCTCCCTCTGCTTGTGTTCTCTCTCACACAAATAAATAAATAAGATCTTTAAAAAAATTGACCCATACTGGTAAAATTTAGAGTGAAATTTAGAATAAATTTCATAACATCCTGAGGCAGGCTGGGGACATTATCCTTGTTTGGAAATGGAACAAAAACATGTGAAACACTTGTTTCTGGCCCCAGATACAAACATCCTCAATCTATGTTCCCTGGATTTGGCCCTAAACTACTGTCACTGCTGGCCCACTCAGCCATCTCTTCCTTCTCCACTCCACTCTACCCCTGCTCTGAGGGGAAGGCTTTTTCCCTTCCTTTGAAAGCTTCCGCAACCAGGTCAGTCCCCAGGGGTCTAGCTTAGCGCTTTGACTCTGTGGATAGGCCCTTCTTCTATTTTTTAATGCTTTATATTGTAAAGTAAAACAGATAAAGAACACCGCAAAGGCATATGGCTTAATGAATTCATATAAAGCAACACTCTTGCAACCATGGTCAGGTCAAGAACTAGATCTCTGTCAGTGACCCCGGGAGGCCCTTCTGTATGCGGTGGCCAGATTACAAGGCCCTTCTTTACTCATACATACCACTGTCTAGACTTTTTTTTTTAACATTTTATTTATTTATTTATTTGAGAGGGAGGTAGAGGGAGAAGTAGACTCCCCGCAGAGCAGGGAGCCTGACACAGGCCTCGATCCCAGGACCCCAAGATCATGACCCGAGCCGAAGGCAGATGCTTAACCTACTGAGCCCTCCCAGGCGCCCCTTGTCTAGACTTTTATAGTCATCACGTCCATGCTTTTCTTAAAAAAGTTTTCTCACCTATATGTGCATTCTTAGACACTCTATCTTAGTCTTACCCATTTACAAAAAATTAAATATGTCTTTCATGTCTCTTTTAATCTATAGGTTCTCCCTCCATTCCCCTTCGCCTCCTAAATATCTGTTAAAACACCCAGGCTTTTGACTACTAGTTTCCCAGTCTGGATTTTTGCTAATCGGTGTGCCAACCTGGGGGCGCCTGGGTGGCTCAGTCGGTTAAGTGTCTGCCTTCGGCTCAGGTCATGATTTCCCAGGTCCTGGGATCAAATCCCGTGTCGGGGAGCCTGCTTCTCCTTTTGCCTCTGCCTCTCTCTCTCTCTCTCTCTCTCTCTCTCTCTCTCTCTCTCGTGAATAAATAAATAAAATCTTTTTAAAAAAATCAGTGTGCCAATCCATTGGTATTTTAATGAACTTACTTTCCTTCCCAACTTCCCTCTCATCTGGCTCAGGCAGGCTGGCAGCTCCGGCAGCTCTGTGGGAGCTGTCCTCACTGCACTCCACAGCATGACTGATTGCAAGAAGCCAGTTTCCCTGCTCCCAGTCGCTGCCAGCTAGGGCTCCGTCCGGCTGTTTGGGTGGCTAGCTAACCCCAGATATGCTAGTGCTTATCCTACCTCGGTCCACCTCATTCTTTCCCTTTTTGATGAGAGGTGCTGTGTGATCCCTGAGACCTAGAAAAGCAGAAACAGAAGCATCCAGGGCGCGTGGGCGGCTCAGTTAGTTGAGCGACTGCCTTCAGCTCAGGTCATGATCCTGGAGTCCCGGGACAGAGTCCCGCATTGGGCTCCCTGCTCAGCAGGGGGTATGCTTCTCCCTCTGACCTTCCCCCTCTCGTGTTCACTCTCTCTCATTCTCTCTCTCAAATAAATAAATAAAATGTTTAAAAAAGAAAGGAAGGAAGGAAGAAACAGAAGCATCCGGACTATATCTGGACTGTTGTTGAAATTGAGGTCCAGGAACCATCATTTCTTCCAATTGCTAGCCAATTTCGAGCAGTGTTTTTGGGGGAATCGAGCAATGTGCAACACGCCAGCTGAGTTCCCAAATCAGGGCCAGGCTGCTTAGGCTCCTGAGTGTTTGGTATCTTTTGAAGGGATTTTGTACATTTAAATTTACTTTACAAAGCTTAAAAGAAATAAAGTTTAAAATCATAGATGCAACAATATTTCAGTCATGCCGTGGGTAAAATTGAGTTTCTGTAAGGCCCACCTTGAACCGTAATCAAATATAGCATTATTTCTGTGGGAAACCAAATGCCAAATTCCAAACATGCAACTTAAAAAGTCTGTAAATTTGAGGGTTAGCTGTGCAGACAATTATAACATTTTAGACTCCGGTTTATACAAGCTATTACCTTCTTGAGGTCTTCTCCTAAAGAAGGTTTACATAGTCTTAACCCTAACTATCCTCTCAAATGATTTAGAATATCATTTCTTCGTCTACTTCCAAATAACAAAAAAATAATGATTCCCTTTCTGTGATCTAGAAGAAAGGCCAAGAAAAGTATTGCTTCAGGCAGCTAATGTCCAAAATCTGACCACCATACAAAAAGCCACAACACTGGCCAACCCCTAAAAATTCTAGAAGCCAACACAGTGATTATACAAACTGAGCCTCTTTCCAGGGGAAACAACCCCACCCCCAAACCTTCTAAATTTCCAAGCAATATATGGAATTATTTAAGACATAATTGTGAATCACTGGCAGCTGGGAAATTTTTAGATTTTGAAATGTGATAGTCTCCATTTGCTGGCATCCGGTTAATATTCTCTGTTCCACTTTAAAAGCATCACATCAAAGATAGAGGCAAAATATAATAACAAAAAAAGATCTATTTTATTCTGGGGCCCTATGGTAATGATTCTTTAGATTCTTAGACTCATTACAAATTACATTGGGTCCAAGAACACCAACGCATTTTGTAAGGCCTTTCAAATTAGCCAAATAAGGGTATTCAGCCAAGACTCATTCATATTCAGATTTCTAGGACACTCTGATTTGTTAATGTATGTTCCATACAATGCAGTGATAGTTAAATCAGGGGTCTACTGAGGTTTGAGCCTCCTGGAGCAGAGCTGCAATTTAAAGCAACATAGCCTTTGAGTGCTATAGCAACAGCACCTGCTATCTTATTTTAATAAGACCCAGGAGATGTTCTGGAGGTTTCTATTTTACTAAATTTTCGCTTCAAGTTCTAGCTCTGTTTAATATTCTTATAATGTAAGAAGGGAGCAAAATACTTCAGCAAAGCTAGGAAGATTCAAAATGCGCTATGAGAAGGCACCTGGGTGGCTCAGTGGGTTAAAGCCTCTGCCTTCGGCTCAGGTCATGATCTCAGGGTCCTGGGATCGAGGCCCGCATCAGGCTCCCTGCTCAGTGGGGAGCCTGCTTCTTCCTCTCTCTCTCTCTGCCTATTTGTGATCTCACTCTCTGTCAAGTAAATAAATTAAAAAAAAATCTTTTAAAAAAAATGCTCTATGAGAGTCAGTAGAGCATGCAACTCTCTATCTCGGGATCATGAGTTCAAGCCTTGTGTTGGGTGTAGAGATTACTTAACAAAAAATAATTTGCTATGAGAATACCAGAATCTCTAAGAGAAAACATTAGGGTGGAAATATAAACATGTCATGATAACAAATACAAAAGTGTAGATACTTAAAAGACTCTGACATGTGACATTATTTACATAAGTAATCACATCCATGCATTAAAAAAACAATTAGATAAAAATGCACACAATTTCTGTATTGAACTAACTTGAATTTAAATAAAATCTTGAAAGAAAAAATGTAAAAAAACACATTTAGTAACTTAAATAAATGAAATACCTCATGATCAACAAAGGTGACATGTTTATACCAACAAGTAAATAAGGCTTCAAAGCTAGACTTTCAGAACCTAGTAATTATGTTGAAGAACTGAACAAATAACTATACTTTTAAAAATACATATTTATATAATCTTGAACATAACAATTAAAAAATAAATTCATTTCAAGTACATATGAAACATAAAAATTTGACCCTCTCTAGCTGCAGCAATCAGACAAGAAAAAGAAATAAAAGGAAACCAAAGTGGTAAAAAAGAAGGAAAACTGTCACTATTCTCAGATTATGACAAAAGCCCTAAAGACTCCAACCAAAAAAAAAAAAAGATCAGAACTAATAAATGAATTCAGTGAAGTTGCAGAATACAAAATCAATATACAGAAGTCTACACTAACAATGAAATAGAAGAAAAAGAAATTAAGAAAACAGTCCCATTTACAACTGCATCAAAAAGAGTAAAATATTTAGGAATATATTTAACCAAGGAAGTTAAAGGCCTGCATTCTTAAAACTATAAGACACTGGTGAAAAAAAAGAAGATGACACAAAGGGAAAGATATACCATGCTCGTGGATTGGAAGATGATTGTTAAAATGTCCATCCTACCCAAAGCGATCTGCAGATTCAATGCAATCCCTATCAAAATGCCAACTAGAGGAATGCCTGGGTGGCTCAATCACTTAAGCGTCTGCCTTTGGCTCAGGTCATGATCCCAGGGTCCTGGGATCAAGGCCCAAATCGGGTTCCCTGCTCAGTGGGGAGCCTGCTTCCTCTTCTCTCTCTGCCTGTCTCTCTGCCTACTTGTGGTCTCTCTCTCTGTGTCAAATAAATAAATAAAATCTTTAAAAAGAAAAAGAGGGGTTCCCGGATGGCTCAGTCAGTTAAGCATTTGCCCTCAGCTCAGGTCATGATCCCACAGTCCTGGGATCAAGCCAGGATCCCTCTGCCTGCCACTTCCCCTGCTTGTGCTCTCTCTCTCTCTCTCTCTCTCTCTCTCTCTCTCTCTCTCTCTCTCTCTGTCCTTCTCTATCAAATAAATAAAATCTTAAAAAAAAAGAAAAGAAAAACAAAGATGGAGGTATTACAATCCTAGATGTCAAGTGATACTACAAAAGCTACAGGAATCAAACAGCATGGCACTGGTAATAAAATAGACACATAGCTCAACAAAACAGAACACAGATCTCAAAAATAAACGTATGCTTATATGATCAATTAATCTGTGACAATGGAGATAAGAATATAAAATGGGTGAAAGACAGTCTTTTTAATAAATGGTGTTGGGAAGACTGGATAGCTACATGCAAAAGAATGAAACCACTGGACCACTTTTTTATACCACACACAATAATAAACTCAATATGGGTTAAAGACCTAACTGTAGGGCACTTGGCTGGCTCAGTCAGAAGAGTGTGCAATTCTTGATCTTAGGGTCATAAGTTCAAGCCCCACGCTGGGTGTAGAGATTACTTAAATAAATACACTTAAAAAAATTTTTTTAAAAGATCTGAATGTAAGATGTGAAACCATAAAACTTCTAAATGTAAGTATAGGCAATTATCTCTTAGACATTAGTTTTAGTAACATTTTTCCGGATAGGTCTCCTCAAGCAATGGAAACAAAAGCAAAATTAAACTATTGGGACTACATCAGACTAAAAGCTTTTGCATAGCAGCAGAAACCATCAACAACATGAAAAGGTAACCTGCTGAATGGGACAGGATATTTGCAAAATATTTTATCTGATAAGGGGTTAATGTCCAAAATATATAAAGAACTCATACAACTTAACACCAAAGAAACAAATAATTCATTTATAAAACACTGGCCTGAACAGAGGATCTTTTTTTTTTAAGATTTTTTAATTATTATTTTTTTTTGACAGACAGAGAGAGAGAGATTACAAGTAGGTAGAGAGGCAGGCAGAGAGAGGAGGAAGCAGGCTCCCCGCCAAGCAGAGAGCCTGATGCAGGCCTCAATCCCAGGACCCTGAGATCATGACCTGAGCCGAAGGCAGAGGCTTTAACCCCCTGAGCCACCCAGGCGCCCCCTGAACAGAGGATCTTAATGGACGTTTTTCAAAGGAAGGCATACAGATGGCCAACAGACACATGTTCAACATCACTAACTGTCAAGAAAATGCAAATCAAAACCACAATGATATATCACTTTATACTAGTCAGAATGGCCAGTATCAAAAAGACAAGAAATAACAAATGCTGGAAAGGATGTGGCAAAAAGGGAACCCTTGTGCCCTATTGGTAGAAAGGTAAATTAGTGCAGCCACTGTGGAAAACAGTATGGAGGTTCCTGAAAAAACTGAAAATAGAAATACCATACAATCCAGTAATCACACTGCTGGGTATTTACCCAAAGCAAACAATAACACCAATTCAAAAGATGAATGGATAAAGAAGATGCAGTATATATACAGAATGTAATATTTCTCAGCCATAAGAAAGAATGAAATTATGTCATTTGCGACAACATGGATAATCCTAGAGAGTGTTACGGTAAGTGAAATAGGTCAGAGAAAGACAAATATCATACAATTTCAGTTATATGGAGAATCTAAAGAACAAACAAAAGATAGAAACAAACTCATAAATAAGGGGAAAAAACTGGTGGTTGCCAGAGGGGAGGGGGTGAGGGAATGCATGTAATACGTAAAGGGGATTAAGAGGTACAATCTTTCAGTTATAAAGTAAATAAATCACCGGTATATAATGCACAGCACAGGGATATAGTTGACAATATTGTAAACGTTTTGTATGTCACATATGGTAACTGCACTTACGGTGATCACTCCATAATGTATATGAATATCAAATCGCTGTGTCGTACACCTGAAACTAATACAGTATTGTACGTCAACTATACTTCAATAAAAAAGATTTCTGAGGCCCCTGGCTGGCTCAGTCATAAGAGGATGGGACTCTGGATCTTGCAGTCCCGAGTTCAAGCCCTACACTCGGTGTAGAGATTACTTAAATAAATAAAACCTTAAAAAATATTTTTGTGGGATGTTATAAATCGATTCTAAATCCATATGGATGAACAAAGAGTCAAGGCAAGTGAGAAAATTTATGAAGAAAAGCAAAACAGAAGAAACTTTGCTTTACAGATTTTACTATAGAAGTAGAGTTGTGGGGTGCCTAGGTGGTTCAGTTGGATAAGTGACTGCCTGGAGTCCCAGGATCGAGTCCCACATGGGGCTCCCTGTTCGGTGGGGCATCTGCTTCTTCCTCTGACCCTCCCACACCTCGTGCTCTCTCTCTCAAATAAATAAAATCTTAAGAAAAAAGAAAAAAACTAGAGTTGTGACAGTATGATAAAGGTGCACGGACAAATAGCCCAAAATAACCAAATAGAAAACTACAAAACAGACCTACACAAACTTAAAACACAACAGAAGTGAAATTACACAGCAACGGGGAAAGGATGGCCTATTCAGTAAATGGGGCCAGTTATCCTCTGGGAAAACAAACAAACTACAATTCCTACCTCATGCCACACACAAAAATAAAGTGCATGTACATGTAAAAATCTAAATGTGAAAATTAAACCTAAATTTTTTAATAAGAAATTTTTTAATAAGAATAGAGGAAACTGTCTTGGGGCACCTGGGTGGCTCAATCAGTTAAGTGTCAGACTCTTGGTTTCGGCTCGGGCCACAATCTCTGGGTTGTGGGATCGAGTCCTGTGTCGGGCTCCATGCTCAGCAGGAAGATTCTCTGAATATTTTCTCTCTCAAGTAAATAAGTAAATTTGTTTTTAAAAAAAGAAAAGAGACGAGACTGTCTTTATGAAATCACGGTAGAGATTTTGTTAACAGGACACAAAACTTACAAAGACATGTAGGAAAATGATAAATTTCCTCACTGAAGTCTAAAATGTATGTAACACTATAAAAAATGAAAATACAAGCTACAGACTTGGAGAAAATATTTGCAACTCACATAATGAAGGATTTATATACAAATATATAATAACTACAAATCAATAGCAATCCAATAGGAAAACAAGCAAATAAGGCTAGCAAACACATATCATGTACTTTCTATTAGGCATTATTCCAATTCTTTACTTATATTACTTCATTATATCCTTAAAGGACATGAATAAGTAAGCCACAGAGGAGGAAACTCAAATGGCCAATAAATTTATGAAAATATACTCAACCTCACCAACAATTATTATATTAAAAAAATTAAAGTAACAGAACAGGTAAATTAATAAAAAAAGATATTTCCTAGTTATTAGATTGACAAATGTTGTAAGACCTGACAATACCAACTGTTGATAAGGATGTGAAACAGTCTTAACTCCTACACCACTGGTGGATTAAGTACACCAGTACCATTTTATTTTAAACTTGTACAATTAATTCAGAGAGCAATTTGTCAATATCTGATAGAGTTGAAGATGCACAATTTCCATTTCTGCATATTCCTTAGAGAAACTCTTGCGCTTTGCACAATGTACAAGAATGTTCACTGCAGGGCGCCTGGGTGGCTCAGTGGGTTAAAGCCTCTGCTTTCGGCTCAGGTCATGATCTCAGGGTCCTGGGATCGAGGCCCGCATCGGGCTCTCTGCTCAGCAGGGAGCCTGCTTCCCCCCTCTCTCTCTGCCTGCCTCTCTGCCTCCTTGTGATCTCTCTCCCGCTGTGAAATAAATAAAATCTTTAAAAAAAAAAAAAAAAGAATGTTCACTGCAGCAACAGCAACAACAACAAAATTTTAGGAAAAAACCTAAACACCCATCAACCGGGGAAAAGACAAATTGTGGCATCTTCCTACAATGGAATTTCATTTTAAACTAGTGAAATGAATGAATGAAGCTCCATGTATTGGCATGGATGAATTCAATAACAGAGGGCTGATTTTTTTAAAAGATTTTATTTATTTATTTGACACAGAGAGAGAGATTACAAGTAGGTAGAGAGGCAGGCAGAGAGACAGGGAGAGGAGGAAGCAGGCTCCCTGCTGAGCAGAGAGCCCGATGCGGGCCTCTATCCCAGGACGCTGAGATCATGACCTGAGCCGAAAGCAGAGGCTTTAACAGAGGGCTGATTTTTTAAAAATATTTATTTAATTTAGAGAGAGTGAAAGCGAGTGAATGGGGGGGGCAGAGAGAAAGAGGGAGTGAATGTCAAGCGGACTCCCCACTGAGCGCGGAGCCCCACATGAGTCTCCATCCCACGACCCTGAGAACGGGATGCGAGCCCAAATCAAAGCAGAACGCTCCACCAACTGAGCTACCCAGGGGCCCCCAGAGTGGTGATTTTTAAAAAAAGCAAGTTGCAGAAGGTTCAATACAGAGCAGTACCATTAGTAAGGCTTAAACCTGTAAAAGAGTATTGTTCAGGGATACGGTCTTAGGTGTTAAAAGTACTAAAACATTACACATACATTCCCCTAAAAAGTAAGTAAATAAAAACAAATGAAGAAAATAAGACAAGTTAAGATTTGATAGAATTGGGTGGTGGGCACATAGGTGTTTGTGATGTTTTTCTCTAGGCTTTTCTGCATTCTTGTAATTTGTCGTAATAGGAGATAAATGGGAATGGGGGTAGGCACTCACTCAGTAGCACAGTTGCTAAAAACAGAGCCAAACTATGAGACAGAAAGAGCAACAGGGAAATGAGGAGCACTCATCATTGATGGAATTAATTTCAAAAGCTATTTTTCCTTGATTATCTTCCAGGAACTTCGTTAATTTCATCCTGCCTATGCGTACTCTGCTCCTACAGACCTAGCCTTCCTCCCCAGAGCAACCCAGATGTTTCCAGCCGGGGCGTTCCCAAGACGCTCTCCTTTTGGCCTCCTCCTTCCTTTCAATAGTTGGGAAAAAAGTGTTTTGAGCCCCCGTTCCACAAACTGCTGGCCATCCCTTGCTCTTTCCCAGAGCTAATATTTATCATGCACTGAATTATATATCTGGGGTGGTTCCAAACATTTTCCAACCATGATGTGACTTACTCATCATACATAGCAGCTTGATGAGATAGGTCCTATTTTTGTCCCCATTTTTAAGATGAGGAAATTGAGGCTTAAGAGGTTAGTTAACTTCCCAAAAAGCCACACGGTTAAGGAGTAGTGGTCCCCCACTGGGTCTAATTCCAGAACTCTGAGATTTCAATTTCTTCTTTCCACTAAGCTCATGGTCTCAGAAACATCTTGCTTTCGGTAGTTATTCTTGTCTCTGCTCCATATAGACCTACCTAACCCAGAATGCAGCTCCTCCATGAATCCCCCTAGACACCACTATCCAGAGGATATTACATGGAGAAGCTTCTTGGAAGGAAGGGATCACATGGCTCACAATATAATCGACAATTTAAAAGGAATAGTATACAACCCCATCCACTGCCATTAACCCAAACTGTCCAATTTTACTCCTCAAGTTTCCTGTCATGTTTTTTCCTCCTTTCTCTTACCCCATTAATTATACTCACCTTCTCTTCTTCTTTTTTTTTAAAGATTTATGTTTTTATTTTTTATTTTTAAAGATTTTATTTATCTATTTGAGAGAGAGAAAGAGGGCATGAGCAACAGGAGGGCCAGAAGGAGAGAGAGAAGCAAACTCCCCGCTGAGCAGGGCTCAATCCTAGGACCCTGAAATCATGACCTGAGCCAAAGTCAGAGGCTTAACCAACTAAGCCATCCAAGTGTCCCTATTTATTTATTTTTTAGAGGCAGGGGGAGAGGAGGGACAGAAGGAGAGGGAGAAAAAGAATCGAGAGAGAGAGAGAGAAAGAGAGAGAGAGAGAGAGAGCAGGGGGAGGGGCAGAGGGAGAGAGAGATTCTCAAGCAGACTCCTCACTGAGTGTGGAGCCCGACTCTGGGCTTGATTCCGTGACCCTTAAACCATGACCCAACCAGCAATCAAGAGTCAGAAGCCAAACCAACTGAGCTGCACAGGCTCCCCTCACTTTCCTTTCTTCTTACACCATCTCCACCTGACCCCCGTTATTCAAAGTCAACCTTTAGAATAATGAGAATTTCAATCCTTTGTTTCAATCTCTCCTTTCACACACAGTGCCATGGACTGGGGTGAGGGATGTGTGGTTCACCATTCAAAATCAAATATCCCATCAAGACATTTTTCTAGGGCGCCTGGGTGGCTCAGTGGGTTAAAGCTCAGGTCATGATCCCAGAGTCCTGGGATCGAGGCCCACATTGGGCTCTCTGCTCGGCAGGGAGCCTGCTTCCTCCTCTCTCTCTGCCTGCCTCTCTGCCTACTTGTAATCTCTCTCTCTGTGTCAAATGAATAAATAAAATCTTTAAAAAAAAAAAGACATTTTTCTAGGGGCGCCTGGGTGGCTCAGTGGGTTAAAGCCTCTGCCTTCGGCTCAGATCATGATCTCAGGGTCCTGGGATTGAGCCCCACATCGGGCTCTCTGCTCCGAGGGGAGCCTGCTTCCTCCTCTCTCTGCCCGCCTCTCTGCCTACTTGTGATCTCTCTCTCTGTCAAATAAATAAATAAATAAATCTTTAAAAAAAAAAGACATTTTTCTAAACACAGAGTCATCGCCCTGAACACAAATAATGCCTTTTCTTGATGCAAAAATCTCTGCAGTCAGTTCTTATTTTCAATAGAAAGGTTTTCTTTTTCTTATCATTATACCAAAGCCTATGAAATTCATTACCTTCTTTATTTCATATAATTTGCAATACTTGACTGATTGTACCTGATTTGAATATCTGATATTAAACAATAGCTTTGTCAAAATAAAGAAGACACCATAAAACCACTGACCCATCTGTCTGACGTGTTGTAGGTTGAATTGTGTGCCCTCCCCCAAAATCTGTATGTCCTAGCCCCTAGTACCCCAGCATGTGATCTTATTGAGAGATAGGGTCTTTACAGAAGTAATCAAGTTAAAATCAGGTCATTAGGGTGGGCCCTAGTCCAATCTGACCCGTGATCTTATAAGAATAGGGAATTTGGACACGGACAAGAGGGGAAGACAGTGTGACAACACAGGTAGAAGAAAATCTCTAAGAGAGAATTGGTACAAATCCTTCTTTCATAGCCCTCAGAAGGAAACAACCTTGCCAACACCTTGTTCTTGGACTTCCAGCCTCCAGGACCATGAGACAGCAAATTTCTGTTCAAGCCACTTGGCATGTGCTACTTTGCTATAGGAGCACTAGAAAACTAATATGGTTTCTTCAGCTTGGAATTCAGAGACCACCAAAATGTGGATCCAACAGCTCTCTTCAGTCTTCTCTTCCCCTACAGCTCTTTGACCACCAGAAGCTCCAAGCAAACCACACCTCTTGCTGTTCCTGTGCTTGGCTCTGCCCCCCCCCAAGCCTGTGCTTGGAATCTGCCCTCTTGCTTAGAATGATCACTGCCTGTGGCTACCTACCCATCTTTAGGGTCCATCTCAAATGCCACCTACTTCATAAAGACTATTCTAAGTCACCTTTCTAGAAACTCTGAGATCAACCAGACAGATCTAGATTTGAATCTAGCTCCATCGCTTACTAGCTGTGTGGCCAAGATGCTGAACTCAGAATTATCCACGGGCATGAGAAAAAGTTCCCACTTCAGTAAGGTAAGCGTGGCAGGGACTGAGTGAGATGAAGCATGTAGACATTCAGCATAGTGCTTGGCACAGAGAAAGCATTCTGGAACTACAAGCTTTCATCATTTCTTTAATCAGAACCCCAATGGCATTTTATGTAAATCTCTCTTATGCCACTTTCCAAATTCTGTCTTGTCTTGTTAGTGGGATTAATCAGCTAAATCACTACTGACTTAAACAATCACTCACCATCTCCCACGGAACCAAAAGAAAGCTCTATGCAGGCCAGGTGAAATTTCCACCCGTGAGTAAAATTCAGTCCCAGGCTCCACACCTGGTGATGCCCTTCCATCAGTTCCTTTAAGTGTCAACTCTGTCAAATCCTACTTTCTATTCTCCCACCACAAGGGACCCAAGAGTTTGGTTTCCTGGAGGCTAACCAGCAGGTTTTCATACCAGAGTCTCCTTAGTCGACTTTGTATTATAGGTCTCTGTCAGTTAAGAACTCCAGCAGACAGACCTGGCCTTTCTCCCCAATGCCAATATCACCTGCGGGTCTGACCTTGGGCAAATTATTTGACCTCCATAGGACTCACTTTACTTATCTGTAAAATTAAGAGGGGGCACCTGGTGGTCTCAGTCAGAGAGCATGGTACTCTTGATCTTGGTGATCGTGAGTTTGAGCCCCACGTTGGGATAGAGATTACTTAAAAATACTTCAAAAATAAGATAAAATTGGGGTGCCTGGGTGGCTCAGTCAGTTGGGCATCTGACTCTTGATATCGGCTCAGGTTATGATCTTGGGATCCTGAGGCCGAGCCCCCCATTGGGCTCTGTGCTCAATGCGGAGTAGACTTCTCCCTCTCCCTCTGCCCCTCCCCTCACCCCTGTGCTTCCTTCTCTCTCAAGTAAATAAATAAAATCTTTTTTAAAAAAAAAATGCCGGGGCACCTGGATGGCTCAGTTGATAAGCGTCTACCTTCAGCTCAGGTCATGATCCCAGGGTTGTGGGATCGAGCCCCACGTCGCGCTCCCTGCTCTGTGGGAAGCCTGCTTCTCCCTCTCCCACTCCCCCTGCTTATATTCCCTCTCTCACTGTCTTTCTCCGTCTCTGTCAAATAAATAAATAAAATCTTTTAAAAACATTAAATTTAAAAAAGATGCCATTATCATGATATTCTAATTCTTAGTAGATTACAGGAACTGTGTGCACATAGTATGCTCTATAGAAGTTCGTTGAATTAACTTCTGAATTTTGACATAAACAACCCTGAAATGCTCATATCCACAGCATTTGGGAAAACTATGTTTCTGTATGAAGTTAGAAGTACAATTTTTCAGATAAGAATAAGTTTAAGGGACACCTGGGTGGCTCAGTCGGTTAAGCATCTGCTATGGGCTCAGGTCATGATCCCGGGGTTGTGGGATCGAGTCCCGCATCAGGGGCCTGCTTCTCCCTCTGCCTGCTACTCCCCCTGCTGGTGCCCTCTCTCTGACAAATAGATAAAATCTTAAAAAAAAAAGAACAAGTTTAAGCTACAATACTATCTACAGCGCTAACAAAACGGGTTGGAACTATTCAGGGTGTTTTCACTATTCATAGAAGCAATGAAAAATGTTGAGAACTAATTCACCATGTTGTTTTATTTGAGCTTCATTTTCACAGGAGAAAATACGACCACTTAAAATTTTATAGCCTTTTCCAGATGATCTGCAGCCAGACCTGGTAACATGAACTAGCCTCTATTTTAAATATCCCTTGTTTTTGTTTTTGTTTTTATCTTTGGCGTTGTTAGTGCACCTTTCCTCACAGAGCTTCACAAGCAAAGAAAAGGCTTTATAATACAATGTTACAAATCTAGGGGAGAAACTGAGCAGGAGCAGTTGCCTGGTAAGTAGCAGGGTCTTCGGGCTACAGGATTCCAAAGGGGCCCAAGGGAAAACCTAAACCCCTAAAATCCTTTTTTAAACCTCAGTGGATAAAGCCGAGGAGGAAGAAACACAGCAACAACAAAATGTCATTTGCATGCTAAAAGCAGCTTCTTTCTAGTAAGTGGTGGAGTTGCCAACACTCCTTTAAAGCGGACTCTTCCTTTGTTCTGAGAGAGAAAAACACCCAGATGTTAAACAAAGACTCTCTTCTGAAATGAAAATAGGAATTCAATTTCCCCATTTAGGGATGACAATGTGCAAGGTACCCTGTATGGGACACCTGGCCAGCTCAGTTCATAGAGCCTTCGACTCTTGATCTCTAGAGGTCATGAGTTCAAGTCCCATGTTGAGCACAGAGCTTACTTAAAAAAATAAAAAATAATAAAGTTGCCCTCTTTGGAAAGCAAAGCTGCATCTCTGTAGAGCAGGATACTTTGGGGGAAAATGTGTCTCTGACGTAAGGGGGAGAGGTGACATAGCATTAGTTTGCTCCCTGCCTGATTCCCTGGACTCGGTTTAAGTCTTGCGTTTAGAGGAGAATCACAGTCACATTGCGACTTTTTCCAGAAAAGATTTTATAAGATTCTATGCAAAAGTGCAAGCTTCTTTGGGGCCTGGATGACAAAATGTGACAGAGTTGGGAAAAAGACAAGTCTCTTGGCCTTTTCATTCATTCATTCATCCATTCATTCCTTTAACAAATATTTACTGAAAGCCTACTTTGCACTATGCTCTGTGCTACATGCTAGAGAGAGTGTAGTGAACCAGATATTCTTGGGGCCTCTCTTCACATCCCTTACATTCTGATGGTGTATTATTTATCTACTGCTGCGTAACAAACCACCCCAAAATGTAGTGGCTTAAAACAGTAAATACTTCTTATCTCACAGTTTTGGTGGGTCAGGAATCTGGCGGTGGCTTCACTGATGCCCCCGCCTCAAGTTTCTTGCGAGGCTGCAATCAAGGTGTCCACCAGGGTTGTAGTCACCTCAAGGCTTGATTCGGGCAGCATCTGCTTCTAAGCTCACTCACATGGCTGATGCCAAGGCTTCAAATTCTTCTCAGCTATCGGCCAGAGACATCAGTCCCTTGCCACGAGGACCTCTCCTTAGGGCTACTAAAACGATGGTGGCTGGCTTCCCCCAGAAGGAGAGATCGGAGAGGAAAAGAGGCAAGAAGAAAGTCACAGTCTTTTTGTGACATAATCTTGAAAGTCACTTCCATCATTTGGGTGAGAGTCTGTTCATTAGAAGCAAGTCAAGTAGGTTAAGCCACATGCAACCTATGGTACGTTCAGTAAGGGCATGAATGCCTGGAAGCTGGGATCCTTGGGAGCCACTACAGACATTGCCTAACCATAGGCAGGGGCAAACTCTCCTCTTGCTCCCCAAACAGCCGTTGCCATTGTGAATCTGTCTTTTCCCAGTTTATCCTGAATTTGTTTTTCACTGGTATGGCAGGGGAAATCTGTTTGTGGGGCACAGGTATCACTCAGCATCGGAATCTACTCGATGCCTAAAAACAAGGTGACTGACAAATTTTCTTAAAGCAGGAGCCTACAGTCCATTGTTTTAAAAGAAAATATTGCAGAGCGCCTGGGTGGCTCCGTTGGTTAAGCCTCAGGTCATGATCCCAGGTCCTGGGATCCAGCCCTGCATCGGGCTCTCCACTCAGCAAGGAGTCTGCTTCTCCCCCTGCCCTCCCCCGCACCCCTGCTCATGACTCTCTCCCTCTCTCTCTCAAATAAGTAAAATCTTTAAAAAATAATAAAATAATAAAATATAATGTGTTCCCAACCCTCTCAATGCCAATTTCCTCAACTTTCAATAACTCACTCTGAGATACCTATGTAACCATCCACCAAAGATTTCAACATAATATAAAGCATTTAAAACAGGAATTACTTAACAACCTAACCCTTAATGATCTCATTAGTGGGTATGTTTGCATGCAATAGGCAATGACGCTATAGAGCATCTGATGTGATTATTTTCCTTCTAGGCTGTAACAGCCACATCTTTTAATGTAAATAAAGAGTAAAATATACACCAACAGCAAGACAGAAGAGAAATCAAGAAGTAAATCGCATTTACAAATGCACCTAAAACCATAAGATACTGAGGAATAAGTCTAACCAGAGGCAAAGAATCTGTACTCAGAAAACTATAGAGTACTCATGAAAGAAATTGAGGAAGACACAAAGAAATGGAAAAACATTCCATGCTCATGGATTGGAAGAACAAATATTGTAAAAATGTCTATGCTACCTAGAGCAACCTACACATTTAATGCAATCCCTATTAAAATACCATCAACTTTTTTCAAAGTAATGGAGCAAATAATCCTAAAATTTATATGGAGCCAGAAAAGACCCCGAATAGCCAGAGGAATGTTGAATAAGAAAACCAAAACTGGCGGCATCACAATTCCAGACTTCAAGCTCTATTACAAAGCTGTAGTCATCAAGACAGTATGGTACTGACACAAAAACAGACACATAGATCAATGGAACAGAGTAGAGAGCCCCGCATCTCCCGCATCGGGTTCCCTGCTCCGCAGGAAGCCTGCTTCTCTCTCTCTCATTCCCCCTGCTTGTGTTCCCTCTCTCACTGTCTCTCTCTGTCAAATAAATAAATAAAATCTTTCAAAAAAAAAGAGCTAAAGGATATAAACACCCAGTCATTAACACTGGTTATACAGTGGAGAGTAACAAGCACACAATCAAGAATTGTAAACTTGAGCGGCACTTGGCTGGCTCAGTCCGAAGAGCATGTGACTCTTGATCTCGGGGTCATGAGTCCAAGCCCCATGTTGGGTGTGGAGATCACTTAAAAATAAAATCCTTAAAAAATGGGGCATTCGGGTGGCTCAGTCAGTTAAGCATCAGACTCTTGATTTCAGCTGAGTGTGGAGCCTGCTTAAGACTGTCTCTTCCTCTCCCCCTACCCCTCCTCACTCCCCCCACCCACACACACTCACTCTCTCTGGAAGGAAGGAAGGAAGGAAGGAAGGAAGGAAGGAACTGTAGGGATGCTTGGGTGGCTCAGTTGGTCGAGTGTCTGCCTTCAGCTCAGGTCATGATCTCAGGGTGCTTGGATCAAGTCCCACATCAGGTTTCTTGCTTAGCGGGGAGCCTACTTCTCCCTCTCCCTCTGCCCCTCCCCCTGCTTGTTCTCTCTGTGAAATAAATAAATAAAATCTTAAAAAAAAAAAGAATTGTAAAATTGGGTCACCTGGTGGGCTCGGTCAGTAGAGCATACAACTCTTGATCCTGGGGTTGCAGGTTCACGGCCCATATTGGGTGCAGAGATTACTTAAAAATAAAATCCTTTTAAAAATATATAAATAAATAAAAATAAAATCTTTTAAGAAAGAATTGTAAAATTTCACTTATGTGTAAATATACACAAGAGATGAATGAAGGGATGGTAACCAATATATTAAGGGCAGTTATCCCAGGGTGGTGAAATTCAGGTGACATTTTACTTTATTCTTTATATTTTTCTGTATTTTATTTTTGTACACGGTGAATAAAGAAGTGTTATTTTTTTTTCTTATAGACAGAAAGACAGTGTGGGGAGGAGGGAAGGGGGGCAGAGGGAAAGGGAGAGAATCTTAAGCAGGCTCCACACCCAGCTCAGAGCCTAACCAAGGGCTCAGTCCCACGACCCCGAGATCATGACCTGAGCCGAAATCAAGAGTCCAATACTAAATCAACTGAGCCACTAAACGTGTTATTTTTCTAATCAGAAAAAGAATACACCTATTTTCATCGAATGAAAGACAGCTGGGAAGGAGAGAGGAGTGTTCAGTTTTTGAACAGCTATGCATAGATGGATTTGGAAACAGCTAGAAGCAGAACAATGTAAAAGCCACTGCAAGAGTCTCCAGGTGCTATGGGGATGATATAGGCTAGGATTATGGCAAATAAAAAAGAAAGAACCGGATATATTTAAAACTTATTTCAGATAAGGGATTAAGAAGGTTTGGCAATCTGAAGGTGCATATGTGTGTACAAACCTAGCACTTCAAAGCTTTAAGCCAGTAGCTTATGGGGGAAGGTTTTTTTCAGCTCTGTGATTAACAAACAAATTGGGGAGCCTGGCTGGCTCAGTCAGTAGAGCAAACGATGCTTGATCGGGGTTGTGAGTTCAAGTCCCATATAGGTATATGGTTTACTTAAAAATAAACTAACAAACAAATGTACGATTAACCCATAAAACTGTATATATTTAAGGTGTCCAACTTGATGTCTTCACATATGTATATACTACGAAATGATCACCACACTCAAGCTAATTAACATACTCAATGCCTCCCATAGCTACCATTTTCTTTTATTTCCTTCTTTCGTATATGTGGTGAGAACATTTAAGATCTACCTTCTTGGGGCGCCTGGGTGGCTCGGTCAGTTAAGCATCTGCCTTCGGCTCAGGTCATGATCCCAGGGTCTTGGGATTGAGTCCTGTGTTGGGCTCCCTGCTCAGCGGGGAGCCTGCTTCTCCCTCGGTCTGCCATTCCCCCTGCTTGTGCTCTCTCTTGCTCTCTAAAATAAATGAATAAAATCTTTAAAAAAAAAAGATCTACCTTCTTAACAAATGTCAAGTATACAATACATTATTGTTAACTACAGTCACCATGGTGTACCTTAGACCTCCAGAACTCATTCATCTTGAGTTACTGAAACTTCAAACCCTTTGACCAACAGCTCCCCACAGAGAGAGATGCAGGGAAATTCTTTAGTTGTGTGGGTGTCTGGAACCATTGTCTCTGGCATTGAGGTGTCCGCCTCCTCTAATATTCAATAAATTCGTTCCCATCAGCACAGTGAACAGGGTTACATTATTTTTCCTTCACTAACAACCTCAACAGTCCTTAATCAAATATATTTGCTTTGCTCAAAGGAGAAAAAGCGGACGTTTTTGTTTTTGTTCGGTGGGGTGGGGAACTACTCCAGTAGACTTCGCTTTGGGGTCATTTTTATCCATTAAGCCAATGTACAAGTTCTAATTCGTTACCTATAGGATTTTAAGGGGTCATTAAATATATAACATTTTGTACTTTCAAGAGAGCTACTTCTTGAAAAATAAGCTCTTTCAGACTTCACTTTCAGGCCATGTCCTCCTCTGTGAAGGACCAGGAAATAGCATCATTAATCTGGTGACTTTGGCTAACCCCAGAGCTCAAGTGAGTCTTCTGAGAATCACTCCCATCTATCACCGTACAAAGGATTGTGAAGATGGTCAAACAGCTCCAAATCCCTTGTGGGGCAGCCAGTTCAGTCAATAAATGCTTGCTTAACTGAGCATTATAGTTACTCAAAGCAGACATAACAACTCCCACTGCAAAAGCACAAAAAGGAGATAATTATCCCTAAAGTACTCGGAAGTCAGGCAATCATGTTCAGAACTGAAAGGCGACTGTGCTGACCCAAATTCTGTCCATGTCCACCAAATCTTTTGCTTCTGCCTAGAGCATGCCTTTCCACGTGCCCACTGGCCCCTGCTTCTTCCTCATGAAGGCAGCTTGATAGAGCAGACCCAGAGAGGCCCAAGTTCAAAGCCTCACTGACAATGACTAGGTTCATGGCCTTATTTGAGTCACTCGGTCTCTCTGAGCTTCAGTGTCCTCATCTGCAAAACAGAAACAGTAATACCTGGATCACGAGTTCCACTGTAGGTCAAGTTAATGGCTCTTGGCTCTGATTAATGTCAATTCACTCCCTACCCCCTTCTTTGCCTTGAGAAAGCCTACTCATTCTTCACGGCCCACTAAAAATGTCACCTCCTTTATGAAACCTTCCCTCACCCTCTTTACAGATTTAATCACTTCCTCCTCTGCATATTCATAGCACTCTGATCAGACCCCATTAGACCACTTTCCACATTAAATAGATTTCATAGGGGCGCCTGGCTGGCTCGGTCAGAAGAGCACCCGACTCTAGATCTCGGGGTCGTGAGTTCCAGCCCCACATTGGGTGTAGCGATTACTTAAATAAATAAAACTTTTAAACAATAAACAAATACATTTCATAGCTGTCTCCATAGGTTGGAGGCTTTTCGAGAGCCTGATCTGTATCATACTCATATTAATATGCCCCAACCTCTTGTAACAATGCCAGCACTTGGCGTATAATAGATGCTTAGTAAATATTTGCCAGATGAGTGTTTGCTATGAGCAAAGAAATGATATCAGTTCAATAGTTCAAGTAAGTCTGGTGTCATGACCAAGTTAAGTGTCTTACTGTGGGGTTTTAGTTGCCTGTGTCATCATTCATCTCCAGAGTTCTCAAAGAGGGTAAATAGACCTCTTGGCCAAAGAGCAACCAGTGTGTCTACTTGATTTAGACTTTCAAAAAGCCTTTGACAACTAGGCACAATTCCAAGGGAAACATTTCCTGCAGGCAGAGAGCTGTCTCCGCAGCCTCTGTTACTCTGCAGGTTGAAATCCTACCCCTCTCAACATATCTTTGCTATCACCTCCTTCAGGAACCCCTTTTTGATTCCTCCAACCTCATGGGGCTCCTCCCTCTTTTGAATGGCAAGGGCTTTTTGCCTGTCCTCTCTTGTGGCATGGTATCGTTTCCTTGGCATCTATTAGAGCTCCCTGAATGTATGTCTAGCCCCCCTACCAGGCAGAGAGCGAGAGGCAGGAACTGGATCTTAGCTCTGGTGTCCCTGCAGCGCCTACTGTGGGGCTGTACGCATAAGAGGCTAGTAATACGCAATCAGTGGACTGATTACATAGACAAGTGTGCTACTGAGTAGGAGAGAGTGTGCGTGCAAAGCCCTGTGATCAAGGTCAGAAGGGAATCTCCCAGGGACACAGATAGCAGAGAAAGAGAAAAAGGAAGGAAGGGACCTGCTTTTGTTGAGGGCCTCCTCCTTAAGCATTTTCATGTGCAGGAAGGAAACACTGATCTGCACATCTGCTATGTGCTAGGCTCTGTGTTACGTAGTTTGATGGACCTCGTCTCATCTGGTTCTCCCAACAACAAAAAGAAGCCGCCTTACTTCAGCACCTTCTATTATTTCAGACCCAAAGCCAAGGGAAAGGCACAGAACCAAAGAGGTTCATGAGATAAGTGGGAAAGATATCCATGTAAACAACCATAATACAGAGCAATGAGAAGTTATTTTATAAAAGGCCTTGGAGAAGGTTCCATGCTTAAGAAAAAAAAACATTTTTTAAATATTTTATTTATTTATTTGAGAGAAAGACTAAGAGAACAAGTAGGGGGTACAGGAGGAGGAAGAAGCAGACTCCCCGTATATGATCCCATAAAGGCCTGAAGTCTGCGGTCCAGGTGGAGGGTCCAACTGAAAGAACCCTGGTGTTCAGGGCCCGGGGCTGAGCAGCNCCTGGTGTTCAGGGCCCGGGGCTGAGCAGCGGATGCCCAGGGAAGACTGCTGAGAGCATCGGGTTTGACAC
>LNAC01001675.1:0-122927 GCA_002007465.1 Ailurus styani
TGATTCACAGACCTGTACCCCTTGGGCAAATAATAAAAATAAAATTAAAAAAAAAAACTATGAAATGTGAATACCCAGATCTTTTGAAAAATGTTGGATACCAGGTCCAGGTTGATGGTGAGTGGGGACTTAAAGTCCTATGAAAGCCTGGGGACTTAAAGTGCNTGAAATGTGAATACCCAGATCTTTTGAAAAATGTTGGATACAAGGTCCAGGTTGATGGTGAGTGGGGACTTAAAGTCCTATGAAAGCCTGGGGACTTAAAGTGCTATAATGTCAGGCATAGTGGAATCAAGTACTAAATGGAGTCCTGCTGCAGGTTTATTTCACAGTGTACCTATCTATCCTGTGATCACTTCTCTGGTTCCCTGATTATATAATTGAAAAAGACATCCTTAGAAGTTGGCAGAATGTTCATTGATATTAGTTGTTCGAGTAAGAGCCCAAGTAGAAGCTCCTGAAATTATTAGACCTACTCCCATCCTAGCCAAGATAGTAAGTGAAAAACCATATTGTAGATATTTTCCTGAACTCAAGAGTCTTCAGGAGTTGTTGAAAGTAGTCCTTCTATGACCAGGAAGGCTCCTGCCTGCAGTTAAAGTAGTTTTAAAGGCACATCAGACCAACTTCATCATGTAAGTGCCCTGCTGAGTCAGGGCTAGACTTTGGTAATGATGGAAGAGAGAATGGTCATGTGAAAATCTAATTACAACCATAAAAATACTGGCTACAATTTTTTAAAGATTATTTATTGGAGAGAGAGAAAGAGAGAGAGCATGTGTGGGTAGAGGGGCAGAGGGAGAGAATCTCCAGCAGACTCCCTGCTGAGTGTGGAGCCAGACTCTGGGCTCCATCTCACCACTCTGAGATCATGACCTCTGCAGAAATCAAGAGTCAGACACTCAACCAACTGAGCCACCCAGTTGTCCCTGGATATAATTTTTTAAAAACCTATAAATATGCAGGATGCCTGGGTGGCTCAGTCAGTTAAGTGTCTGCTTTCAGCTCAGGTCATGATCTCGGGATCCTGGGATGAAGGTCCGCATTGGGCTCCTTGCTCAGCAGGGAGACTGCTTCTCCCCCTGCCTGCTGTGCGCGCTCTCTCTCTCTCTGAGAAATAAAAAACAAAAAACAAAAAGCAAACGAATAATCAAAAAAACTCCAACCCTGTAAATATGCAAAAACAGACTGGAGAGTTACTTTTGGGGGAAAAAAAAACTAAAAGTGGTAAGCATTGTGACTTTGTGGCTTTGTGGTTCAGGGACACTGTTTCACAAATATAGCTTTTGCTGCAGAAAACCATGATAGGGAAAACTGCAGTTCAAAAATGGAAAAGCAGTTGGAAATTTAATCAAAAAATTCTACCAGATGAAAGAAAGAAAGAAAAAACTTAGAAGGGGTAGGACTCAATTTCAATGCATAAACTGCTTAAATTCTTAGTTAGCAGCTGAACCATGCACACGTAGAAGAAAACATGGTGGTCTCTGAGGTAGGGAAGAAGAAAAGAATTGAATGAAATCTACTCATGAAATATAGAGGTATGTGTAACCAGGTATGTGAATTTGATGCTTTCTTTACTAAGTGTATTCTCCAACCACGAGCATTTCAGCTGGCAAAAATCTGAAGCTAGATATTCTTGACAAGTAAGAAAAAGGGGTGCCTGGGTGGCTTAGTCACTTAAGCGTCTGCCTTCAGCTCAGGTCATGATCCCAGGGTCCTGGGATCAAGCCCCAAAGGGGGTCGGGTTGGGGGGTGGTCACTGCTCAGTGGGGAGCCTGCTTCTCCCTCTCCCTCTACCTGCCACTCCCCCTGCTTGCGCGCTCTCTCTCTCTCTGTCAAATAAATAAAATCTTAAAAAGAAAGAAAGAAAGAAAGAAAGAAAGAAAGAAAGAAAGAACGAAAGAAAGAAAGAAAGAAAAGTAAGAAAAAAGTAACAAAGACCAAATCTGGAAGAGCAGCTGGCAATTATGAGAAATTCCTAGAAGTAAGGAAACTGTAGGGAGCAAATTCCATCCTTTCCCAAATCCTAGCCTGATCTTGAAATTTCTCAAGAACAAGGATGATATACAGAGTCAGACTAAAAGATCAGCAGTAGAAGGTAATAGGGACTAACACCAGCAGCTGTATGCTATGGGGAAAACAAGTTTGAAATTTGAATCCAAGCATATTAGCCCCCTAACATAACCCCAATAACCATCAGGAGAATGTGACAATATCATGAGCCAATAAGGTATTATCTACAGTGTCCAGCTTTCAACCACAAACTGCTAAACAGGCATAAAAAAAGAAAGCTATAACTCGTATTTAGGAAAAAAAAGTAGTCAATAGAAACTGAATTTGTGTGAGATAAGATGCTAACTTTAGCAGAAAAAAAATTCAAAGGATATATTATACATACATTTAAGGAATTAAAAGAACATATGTTGAAGTAAAAAAATATGCTAAAACAAATGAACAGGTAAAAAATCTCAACCACAAAATGTGAACTATTTAAAGATAGAAAAATGAAAGGGCTAAAAAATTATTATTTTGAAGCCGCTCAACAACAGATTGAAATGGAAAAAGAAAGAAGCATTAAACCTAAAAGACTAACAAAAGAAATTACCCAATCCAACAAAGAGGGCAGGGAAAGGAAGATTTGGAAGAAAAATAGATTCTCAAATACCTGTGAAAAAAGTAAAAGTGAAAAGTAACTTGAAATATTTAGTTGGAATCCCAAAAGCAGAAAACACAAAAGTAATTTGAAGAAGTAGTAGCTGAAAACTAAATTAAAAACTAGGTTCTTAAATTGGGTTGAAAATACTAATATTGATAAAAATAACATATTAAAATATACAATAGTTAAAAATCGCAATGAACCCCAGAATGATAAGCAAAAGAAAACTGCCAATAGACATATTAAAGTCAAACCACTAAAAGATAAAAATAAAAAGAAAACCTTAAGAACCCTCCCTGCAAATAAACAGACAAAATACGCTATATGCATGAGAAAAGAAGGTTGGTTGACTTTATTTAAAAAAGATTTTACCTATTTGAAAAAGAGAGAATGAGAGAGAGAGAGAGTAGGAGAGTGGGGAAGGTCGGAGGGAGAAGCAGACTCCCCACCAAGCAGGGAGCCCAATGCGAGACTCAGTCCCTGGACTCCAGGATCATGACCTGAGCCAAAGGCAGTCTACTCAACCAACTGAGCCCCCCAGGTGCCCCGGTTGATTGACTTCTTATAAGAAATTACAGAAGCTATAAGACATTGAAACATATTTAAAAATTCTACAGGGGCAATGGTGAGGAAACCAAACCAAAACAAACCACTATTAACTGAAAATCCATTTTTTAAAGATTGTATTTATTTGTCAGAGAGAGAGAGAGAGAGCACAAGCAGGGGGCAGACATAGGCAGAGGGAGAAGCAGGCAGAGAGGGGGATGCAGGCAGAAGAGGAAGCAGGTTCTTTGCTGAGCGAGGAGCCTGATGCAGGGCTCGATTAGAGGACCCTGGAATCATGAACTGAGTTGAAGGAAGATGCTCAACCAACTGAACAACCCAGGCATCCCAGAACTGAAAATTCTGTATCTAGCAAAATCTAACCTTAAAAATGAAGGTAATTTTCTGATACACAAAAATGAAATAATTTATTGGCAGCAATACATTATTTACAATAAATGCTAAAGTAAGTTCTGAAGTCTGAGGGAAATGATATTAGAGAGCAACTCACATCAACTGAAAGGAATGAAGAACACCTGGAAATGTAAATATGTGGGTAAAATTAAATATTAAAATCATGCTCTTTCACTCTCACACACATGCACACACACAATTATTCTTGTTGTTAATTTTTTAAAGTATATGTGACTAAAAAAATAACTGCACTAAGAATGGAGGAGTTAAAGAAATATACTTATACAAGGTTCTTATGTTTTAGCTGAAGTAATTAAAATATCGACTAATTATATTGGTATAAGTTTAAGATTTGTATGTAATATCTAGAGTAAGCACTAAAATCATGAAAGAGATAGAGCTAAAAAATCCAATAAAGCAACTAAGATGGAATACTAAAATATACTGAATTAATGCAAAAAGGCAAAAAGCAGGAAGAGAAAAAAAAGCTGGATGAATCTAAAAAATAGCAAAATAGTAGGCCTGAATACAATCATTATAAAATTACATTGTATATAAACATACAAAAAACAGATTGCCAGATGGAATGAAAAACCAAGAATCTAATATCTCATGTCTATAAAAGAGTTTAAATACAAAGGGGCAATAAAGCCGAAAGTAAAAAAAAAAATGATGTAGTGTACAATGGTAAGCATAAGATAGAGCGACTGTATTAGTATTAGACAAAATAGACTCCAAATGAGAGTTTTTACTACAGACAAGCAGAAACACTTCATAGTGATTAAAAGGTCAATACTGGGCGCCTGGGTAGCTCAGTGGGTTAAAGCCTCTGCTTTCGGCTCAGGTCATGATCTCAGCGTCCTGGGATCGAGGCCCGCATCGGGCTCTCTGCTCAGCAGGGAGCCTGTTTCCTCCTCTCCCTGTCTCTCTGCCTGCCTCTCTGCCTACTTGTAGTCTCTCTTTCTGTGTCGGATAAATAAATAAAATCTTTAAAAAAAAAAAAATAAAAGGTCAATACTCCTGGGAAAATGTAAAATTACAAATATAAACCCATGTAGAAAAGAACTTCAAAATATATGACACCAAAACTTATATAACTAAACTCTGTTTGGGATTTGCAACACCTTCCCTCAGTAACTAATAGAATAATTTGACAAAATATAGAAGATTGATCCCTTTAGCTAAATTGGCATTTACAGAATATCAACAACTGCAGAATACACTTTCAAGTGCATAGAGAATTTTCACCAATATAGACCATAATTGAGGCCATAAAACAATTATCGATAGATTTTTAAAGATTGAAATCTTATAGAGTATGTCCTCTGGTCCCAACTGAATTAAATTACAAATTTTAAGAATGTATAAAACATATAGAAAAGCCACCAAATCTGGATATTACAAGTCACTTATTTGGGGGAAGAGATTGGCTATAAAGGGAAATGAAGAAACACAACAGACGCTGTGGTTAAATGACCGTATATATTTCTCAAAATTCACTGTCCACCTAAAATTGATGAATTTAGCTGTATGTAAGCCACAACCCAAGTAAAAAAAAGTCAGCATTGTGTTTTGAGTAGATTAGAGTGACCTGAAGGATATAATTCAAGGTTGGTAGTCATTCTCTTCTCTCCCATTTTATTCCCCATTTAATTTAACCCGTGCATAAAATCTAATGGAACCCTGTAGACTGTAGTAAACTACTTCAAACTTAACCAAGATTTAGCAGCATTTTGAGCTGGTATTTGCATGTTGATCTTTACTGGAGAAACGGAGCCTTTGTTTCATTGTATATAACTGCTGATCCTATTAATCCTTCTTCAATAGACATCATAAAAGATGATCAGAAATAGTTCATATTCATATGGCTAGAACAAATAGTATGCATTCATTATCCTGTCCTAGGGCTACAATGATTCTCTGGCTTTTTAAAGCGATATAATTTAAAGAGACCAGAATCATTTAGAAATTCTGAGGAGCATCCCACTGGTCTGCTGTACTTTAGAGATTTTAAATGCTCTGATGAAAAAGTACTCTGGATGCCTTGGTAAGACACATGTGGTCCAAGAGTTGTCCTTCAGCAGATGAATGGATAAAGAAGATGTGGTTCATATATACAATGGAATATTACTCAGCCATCAGAAAGGATGAATACTTACCATTTACACTGATGTGGCTGGAACTGGAGGATATTATGCTAAGTGAAATAAATCAATCAGAGAAAGACAATTAGCATATAGTTTTGCTCATATGTGAAATATAAGAAATAGCACAGAGGCTCATAGGGGAAGTGGGGGGAAACTGAAGAGGCAAAAATCAGAGAGGGAGACAAAACATGAGAGACTCTTGATTCTGGGAAACAAACTGAGGGTTGTGGAAAGGGAGGTAGGGGGGATGGGGTAACTGGGTGAGGGGCATTAAGAAGGGCACATGATGTGATGAGCACTGGGTGTTATATGCAACTAATGAATCATTAAACACTACATCAAGAACTAATGATGTACTATATATTGGCTAATTGAATTAAAAAAAAAAGACACATGTGCTCCAGAGGGAGGGAGATAAAACATACAAAGATTTAGAGCCTGACATATCAATAAAGTTTTTAGGGATCCATATTGGTACATTGTTTCAAAGGACAAATGGTCCACCTTCCTCCCATCTTTAAGAAAGAAGCCCAGTGCTTGGTAGGGTTCTTTGGATTTTTAAGGCTACATATTCTGCAATTGGAAATATTATTTTAACTCATTTATCGAATGATGCAGAAGGCTGCTAGTTTGAGTAGGAACCACAGCAAGAAAGGATTCTTCTAAAAGTGTAGCTGTATTTGAAACATCCATGCTGCTTGGAGTGATACAATTCAGCAAGTTCTGTGGTATGAGAAGTATCTATTGTGGAGAGAGAGGCTATCTGAAGCCTCTGTTAAACACCAAGAGGAAAGTTGCAGCATAGATCCTGTTTTTCTGGACTAAGGGCATGCCATCAGCAGCAAAGAGAACTCTACTTCACCTGAACAATAGTGGTTGGGATGCTACTGAGCTCTGATGGAGACTGAGTATCTTACTACAGGATATCAAGAGGCTGTGTGGCCAGAACAGCCCAGCAGGAGCTGGGTACTATTAGACTGATCAGCCAGCTGGGTTGAAAAGCAGTGGTGCCCAAGGCCATCACAATTTTTAATAGATTTTGGTCTGGATGCAAGGTGAGACCCCACTGGAGATGCTCATGAAGACAGTGAAGGAAGCCAAGGAAAAGACTAAAGAGAAGGAGCTACCGATTGCAGATCGTCAAGGGCATTGAACAAAGCAGCAGGAGCAGCAGTAGCTCTTCATGGAGCAACCTGGGCCTCCCAGCCCACCGCCTCCCCACGTTAGTCAGTCCAGCCTGGATTCTCCTAAAATCAATTCCCAGGCCTATTTACTACTGACAGGGATACTTCTGTTTACTCAAAACATACCTGAAAACACTAAACAGGGCTTATTACAGCACATTAAACAGTTGAGCAAACTGAGGGAGAGAGAGCAAGGTGACTTGCCTAGTGCCACGGACAGTAAGTTGTGGAGCCAGGCCTCTCAGGCCTGTTGCTCAAACCAATGGGTATTCAGGACGAGCTAGTAGGTATAATGGTAATGAGAAGAAAACCAAGAACTCCTCGAGGGCAGGGATTTTTGTATTTTGGGTTAATGATGTTATTCCAAGGATCTCCAACAATGCTAGTCATATGGTAGGTACTTAATAAATATTCACTGAATTTGTATTTATTTTCTACAATGTTGTATTAGAGCCACAATATGATACTCACTGCTGTTTTTGGTATGTATGCCACCTATGAACTTGACATGAGATCTGGCTCCACTTCCTGTGTATTCTAGGACTCGTTAGGTCTTGCATTTTTAATAATCTATGCAAAGAAAATAATAAGCCCTACTATCCGGAGGAGTATGAAGTTGAAGTCTATGAATGTGGAGGCATGCCTCTGATACATGATAAAAATTATTTTCATTCTTTTCCAAAACCTTTTCTGGCAGCTTCTAGTCAGGACTGCCATGTCTAAGTATGCGGGTTGTATACACAGGACTCCAGATGTCATTTACATTGTAATCTCTGTAAATAGTGACTCTTGAAGTTGTCCAGGGAACAACCTTTATGGCTTTATATAGCAGTTCTGAATCTAGCCTAGTAACTTGAGGATAATGAGAACACAGCATAAAGTTTTCAAGTGACTCATCCATCATTTAATGAATTAATGACATCTGTATCAAGATAGATCTATTTTATCCTAAAATTTAACCCATTCCAGAAACAGTTTTTAAATGTAATGAGAGTCACGACCCCATTCGACCAATCCTCAATGAAGTATATAACCAGCCCTGTGCTTGGCATTAAAGGAAGGCAAAATGGGGTTAAAAACAGGGCTCTCATCCACCACTCCTAGAAACGTCCTCTGCTACTTCCACCAGGAACTTCCATGACAGCACACCCATTCATCACCTCTCTGTTCTGATTTTACTTGGCCTCTCAGCAGCATTGCATAGTCTTTCCTTAGCAACTCCTCCCTTTTTTCCTCTTGAATTCTGTGGTTTTTCTCCAGCCTCAGTGATGACCCATTCTCAGTCTCTTTTGCTGGCTCCTCCTTCTATGATGGACACTAAATGTTGGGAGAGGCCCATAACTCAGTCCTTGAATCTCTTCTGTCTACACTTTCCCCTTAAGTCAGTGGTTCAAGCCTTGGCTGAATAGTAGAAATATACAGGGAACTTTTAATAATTCAGATGCACAGGCTGCACCTGAGACTAATTACATTACAATTTCTGAGGGTTACTGAAGTGTCAGTATTTTTTAAAAAGCTCTCCAGGGGGTTCCCATGTGTAGTCAAGGTTGAGAACCAGTGGCTAGAGGATCTACTCATTCCACAGCTTTAAACATTACCCATATGCTGCTGACTCCCAAATTTATGATTCCAGTCTTCAGAGTCCCAATTCTGATTACATCACTGACATCTGTCCCTTACTCACTCCATACACTTCTGATTTGTTTTGGCTTTAATAACTGCAAAAACTTTTCACAAGTCTCATGAGCACTCTCTGGACCCCACAGATTACTACCCCAGGAGCTGGCTCAGCTTCTCATTGCCACTCACATCTCTACAAACATGTCTCCACGCCCACCAGGGAAGACATTAAGATAGGCGGTTTATGTTACAGTAGATGCCCCCTCTGTATTACATAGCTACCACGTGGCAGGTACTGTGTGTGGGATTTTATATATTTTATCTCATTTAATCCTCATGAGAACCCTTTGAAGGAAGTGTTATATACAATCTTACAGAAAATCACGTCTTAAAAAGGTGAACAAATTGATCTGAAATCACATGACCAGTAAGTGGAAGGTCGAGGAGAAACCAGATCAAGTTTACTCCAATGTTCATGTATAATTCTTGGGCACCCTGCTGCCCGAGCCCCTTGACTTTCAGCCTAATGAGTCACACTCCCCTCTGAGAACACATTCATGTTTCTCATCACTATGTGACATAAAATCTTTGGAATTCTAGAAAGTTAAGTTTCGATGGGGCTGGAGAGATCTCGGAATTCAATTCTCTCATTTTACTGATGAAGATATCAAGCTGTTGAAAGTGAAAGTTACTTTCACAAGGTCAAACACTTAATTAGTGGCCAGGCAAGGGTTTAAATTGGGCCTTCAACAAACTCCACGTTCTTCCCAGAACATAATGTTCCCTCCCACTAAAATAAAGTATTTCCAATAATTTATTTTTCCCTTCCACTTAAGCCAAGGACCCTTCATAAAACAGCCTATGTGTTGTTCAGCTGCATAAAATAATTATTTATTACATTTGCTGCACTCTTTTTACCTTTAATTTCATTCAATTCAAATAGCCATTGCTCGCCAAGCTACTTTAACCACAGAGCCCTTATGAGGTTTATTTGTCGCTGAAGTCTTATTTTCTGAGGTAAATTAATGATGTGTTATTCCCAGAGACTTTATGGTGCTTATCACCATATTAACTCACATCTAAAAAATCACAGGGAGCTATTTTTCAAACACTGACAAAAACAGCCTAGAGAAATCCTAGTAAATTGGGGGCTTTGAAATATAAACGCACATATGGATTGCATATTTCTCATAAAGAAAATGTTTTCATTTCACATTAGGTAAAAGCTTTCTTTAAAAAGTTGTCACTTAGCATAGGAGAAGATTCATTCCTTCTCAGCCCTGGTTTCCGAGACCAGAGGGATGGGGAGTTCCTTTGCAAGCAAGAATTACGAATTGGTAAGTGGTGGGGTAGCATGGAGTCAGAGACCACTGTTTGAATTTCTGATCTTCCGAGTACCAGCTCTGCATCCTTAAGTATGTGACCTAAATTCTCAGTGCTTCTGTTCTTCGTCTGTAGAATGGGCAGGAAAATACTACATCAATGGTCAGAGAATTATGTGAAGTAATTAAATCATTTAGCAGTTAAGTGAAATGAAATACCTTAATTGTCCTTGGACCATAAAGGAGTTGAATAAATATCATTTCTTGGATGCCTGGGTGGCTCAGTGGGTTAAAGCCTCTGCCTTCAGCTCAGGTCATGATCTCAGGGTCCTGGGATGGAGCCCCGCATCGGGCTCCCTGCTCAGCCAGGAGCCTGCTTCCTCCTCTCTCTCTCTGCCTGGCTCTTTGCCTAGTTGTGATCTCTCTCTCTGTGTCAAATAAATAAATAAATAAATTTTTTAAAAATGTCATTTTTTTCCCTGAGAAGATTGTTTGATCCTATTAGCTTAAAGAAATTCGGTCACTTTTCCAAACTACTGCACATAGGTCCCACCCTGTTCCTTTTATGCCATTCATTTACTCATTAAACACTTCTTAATTGTGTGCCAGCTATGTCAACTGCTGTGTAAGGAGCTCAGCATCCTACCTCCTTCTCCTAGTTTGGAATCTAGTACGGAAGACAGACCAGGAAACAGCCAATTATGCTAAAGCTCACTATTAGGGAAGTATTCTACTGCTTCGGAGGCACCTTACTGCCCCAAGCACATCTATAACTAGGTCCTCTTAGGCACAACCATTTCCTGGAGGGAATAACATCTCAGCTGTGCATCCAATACCACTCCATCAGCTCTGAGACAGACTGACCTACCCAACCAGTTCCTTCGGGGCTAGGGCAGGTGAACAGAGCATTTCTTATTGAAGCCAAAGATAAGAAGTAAGAGACACTGTTGATATGAGGCAAACCAGTATGTGCATTTGAGAAAGTTCTGTTGAAGTCAGGCTTCAATTAAACAGCAGCAGCTAAGGAAGCAGAGGGGAGACTCTAACCTCCTTACAGAGGGATGTGGGATGGGAGATGGAAGTCATTCACTTTTATCTGCTAGCCAAGAAGTGTCGGGAACTCTGCTTACATTGTTTTTCTCTCTCCTGCCCCCTTATTTGCTTTCATTCTCTCTTGTTCTTTCTCTTTTTAAAAATTAATCATATGTTATCCTCATTTTACATAGGAAAAAAAAATGACATCCTAGGAAGTTCATGTTACCTTGCCCAAGGCCACGTACTAATAAGTGGCCAAGGCAGGAATCCGGATTCCCTGAGGCTGGATGTACAGGCTGTGGTCACTCTGACTGGACTGAGTTGGGCTCAGCTAAGAGTCTTGACTAAGTGGGCTACTGTTAGCCCAGCAGCCCTCTGTCACCTCAGGCAGGGAGGCACGTACCAACAACAAATCACACGAGCAGCGAGACTAACTCAGGACTCTGTCTTCTGCTCAGTTGTGGGGTCTTCACAAAGGCCAGGCAGCTTGTCATCGGATCAGGAACAGGGGTGTGTAGGGTCGGCAGAGACAAACCCCATCCCATGTTGGGGATGCTGAGGAGGTACTGCAGTGGGCCTGGTGTGACATTGTGGGACCCAGCAGGGCAACCGTACTCGAACTGGCAGCAAGTCGTCAGTACTGAAAGGGAGTAAAAAGTTGCTCCTTATTCAAAAGGGGAGGATAAAGTTGCTGACTGAGATATGCTGTGCATAATGAGAACAGGGTCTAGAATAAAGAAAAAGAATGGAGTTAGGATGGAGAAGGTGGTGAGCTGCTGAATCAGCTCTCTGGCAGAAAATGGAAATGAAGAGTTTTCTTTCTCTCTCTGACAGAATAGATGTTGAGGCTTTCTTTTTCTTTTTTTCTCCCTCATTCATCTAAAAGGTTCTCTTCAGAAGAAATGAATTGGAAATGCAAACCAGGAAATCCCGCCACAAACTATTGACAAGACGGAAGGCTGGGTGGGGGGCAGTTAATGATACTGAACTTGGTCCAGAGGGATATAAAGGGGGAGGGGCCTTCCTTCACTAAGAAAAAGGAGACATTTTCCAATCCCCTATCCTAAGGATGAACCTAAGATGTTTTAGTTTCCCCTATAAAACAGAAAGTGGGGGGAGGGCAGAAATACGCTAACATTTACTCAGTATTAACCATGGGTCAGTAAGTAACACAGTAATATACCTCATTATGTCATTAATCCCTATAAAACGCCCACTGGGTTATAGTATTGTACCCATTTTACTAAGATGAAAAATCAGGCAAAGAGAGGTTGTCCAAGCTACCCTGCTAATAGGTGGCAGACCTGGGGTGCACATGCAGCACAGTCCAACTCCAAATTACAGGTTCCTGCCACTGTGCCTCATAGCAGGACATTTCTTCCCTTCCTACCCTTGTAGTGCACTCCAGACCGATGAGAACTTAGACAGTAGGTCGCCTTCAGGTTTCTATCTATTCCAGAGTCAGTAACTTTAGTTTTGCTCCCTAAACATAAAGAAGGCATTTGGAGGACAGAGAGAACAGTTCACTTATCCGCTCACCCATCAGACAAATATTACACATCTACTGGGTGACTGACCTCATCCTAAGAGGTACTGTTCCTTCTTTCTATGGTAGAATCTCCCTATAAAGGCAGGAGGAGCAGAGACGGGCACAACCCATGGTATAATGGAGTACAAAGTGATGACCTGTAATAATGGGAGATTATATAAAAGCCGTTTTCACCGTCATACACGGTGTATACACAGTGTATACACAGCCATACACCCACCGTCTGGGCGCAGTGATGGGATACTAGGGGCAGCTTCTCCAGAATGATGTTAGAGAAGAGCTAAAAGTATGACTTGGAGTTGATCAGGCACAAAAGATCAGTAGGGGTGGCAAACACAAATGAAGAGGGAAAAGATGTTGCTGGCTTAAGAAAACTACAAATGGGTGCTGCTTAGGTGAGGACAAGGCAGAGAAGCAGACAGTGGGTGGGTCAAGGTGGCCCCATGGGGTTTACTCAGAGCCTTAACTATTCCTGCTGACTTTTAAAGTTATGTGGAGTTAAGCCCTGAAGGTTGCACAAACTCATGAAGTTAAGTTCCACTGATTTGCAAAGCAAAATGTTATGGAGACTGGTCTTTCCAGTGCAGGTGGGAGCCTGGTGTGGGGGTCTGTTCCTCTCCCTTCTCCATACTTACGTTCTCCCTCCCATTTGTAGTTAGGCTTGCCACTTAGTTTAGTTCCTGGCCAGGACTACACCACACCCTTTCTGTTGGTTTCGATGTGGCCTCCTCTGTGTAACTGTGGAGAGTCTGTTCGGGTGGTCCTCAGGCCGTTTTTCAGGTTATTTGCAATAATATGGCTTTTACCTATGTGTATCCATGGGACAAGGTGAGTTTAGGATTCTGCTTTCCCATCTTAGCCTTAACTATTTTACTGGCAATGGGGAGCCACTGAAGAATCTTGTTTAGGTCATGACCAGATTCAATTTGTATTTCTTGCTAGACAGGGCAAGATGAGTTTCAGGAATAGCTTTTTAACAAAAATTCTAAGTGGCTTTGTTTATGTATGTATGTATGCATGTATTTATTTTTATCTTTTAAGTTTTAAAATGTTTAAATTTATTCTTAGTATTTATTACTTATATTCATTTACTTATTTGTTCATTCATTCATTAGCTATTTGCAGACTGCCTAATATGTGTCAGGTACTGAGCTAAACTGGGGGGGATAGAAAGGCAAGTAAAAACAAGTGTGATTCCTATCTACAGATAATGTTGACTTTAGTTGAGAAATAAGAGATTAAATAATCATATAAATAACACTGCAGCTGTGACAAGAGCTTTGAAGAGGATTACATGGTGTCATGAGAGCCTGTTAGAGAATGAAATGACCTTTTCAACTTTCATGAGCAAGTGACATAAGACTTGAGATTTGCACAATCATTGGCTATGAGCAGAGAGCCATTAGAGAAAAGTATTTTAGATAGGTTGAAAATGTGCAAAACTCTGGGTGTGAATGGGGGAGGAAGCGGGTGATTGAAATCGAGGAGGTGAAGGAATCAGGGTGTGACAGGAAGCTTGAGGGGTCAGGAGCAAATGTCATTTGTCTTGGTCAATGGAAGGTTAGCCAATGTAACTCAAGCAGAGGCTTAAAAAGTGCCTGTGTGACTGGGCTTGCTTTGACTCTTACCCTCTGCTGTGGCAGTGAGAATGTGGCCACCACAGGAGGATAAAGCTGTGAGGAGAAAAGCCCAATCACTCTGGTCATTCCAGCCAAGGCCATTGTGTATCAAGCATCATTCTATATCATGACCCTGAAACAATAAGTAAGCCCAGCTGTGACTAAATGAACCACCTAGCCAGAGACTTAAATCGCCAGTCCTTGGACTTGTGTGAAATAAATACTTATCACTTTAAGCCACTGAGTTTTAGGGTGGTATGTTGTGTGTGCACATGGGGTGGGTGTTGATGGAGCCAAGAGGCGTCAAGGATGATTCTTAGGTTCCTGATTTATATATCTTGACAAATATTAGAGCCATTCTGTGAGATAAGATCAGGATTTAAACTGTAGAGTGAGAAGTGCCTGTGAAAGAGACAAGGAAGGGGCAGTTTAGTCGCCATGGGAAAACCAGAAGAGCACTTGGCTATAAGGGAGGAAAATCGCATTCTGAAGCACCAGCTCAGCCAATGTGCACTGTATACAGTTCTCAGATCATTCATTCTTTTAATCTTGAGTCTAATCGACCTGGGTTCAAATTCTAACGCTAATACTCAAGTTTTACGTGAGTATGGTGAATTGATGAACTTTTCTGAATTTAAACTGGAAAATAAAAACAATTTTCCATTTGCAAAGCTTTTGAGAGGATTACATAAGTAATGGTGGAAGCATAAACCACATTGCCGGACCTTTATTTCAACCCAAAGCATATCTACTATTATAATATAATTACATCAATCTTTGTTCAGTCTGTTCTCCATCTGTTGGCATACTCTCCTTGCCTCTTCAAGTCTTTTTTATGCTTTAAATTTGGCTCTAGATTCACGAAGTCCTTGAAGTCCTTCCAAACTATTCTAATCCTCTACTGACTCTCACTTTTCTGTGTTTCTGTATTTCTGTATTCTTGTACACAATCGTCCATTATATATTTATTGAGCACTTACAATGTGCAAACCATAAAGAAAAACAATAAGGAGGCTACGCCTTGTCCTACTCATGGGTGACAAATACCACATAATCTCATATTTCACTTAAAAATGAGTATTCACTTCACTTCCCAGGTTACATGTTGCTTTGATATACTTAATTTCATTTTCTGTTCATAAAAATATGAAGAAAGGACAACTGTTAGCAGTCTTATTTCCCTTTCATAGAGGAATGTAAGCTAGCTGGTCATGCTTCTCACCCCCCTGTCACTTGATAGGCAACTTCACTATAGAGCTTATCAGATTTTATTTATTTTTTAAGGCATGTGTCTGCCCCACTTACATGGTGGCTTCTGAGCTCAGGGACCATGGGTTACTTATCTCTATTGCTCCAATGTCTAGCTAAGTGCCTGGTGAAGGATAGGTACTTCATATATATTGACTGTATGAACGAGGGTCAGAGAATTTGGGGGACTTGCTCAAATCCACATGATACATAAATGTTAGACCTGGGGTTAGAATACAATTTCCCTTTCTCTTAATCTAGCGCTCCCTCCATGACAACATGCTGTCTTCTATTAATTTCACATTTCTGTATCTGGTTTTACAAAGTAGATAAAAAAATGTCTCAAAGAGAGGGCAATGTGTTAAGAGCATATTATGTGTTCATAAAAAACCTGCATGCTGATAAATGGAAGGACTTAGGGGTCAAAGCAGTAACATACATTGAGTATCTACTATATGCATGAAAAATATTATCTTAATATTCACAGCATCTTTATGAGGTCAGTGCTATACCTGTTTAAAGATGGGAAAACTGAAATTCACAGAGTAAACTTGTGTAGTACTGCATAGCAGGTGGGTTGTGGGTCTAGTATTATAACCCAAGTGGGTCTAAATTCTGTATTTGCTCCCTTTTGATTATAGCCAACAGAAAAAATGAGTATGTGGACAAACAGACAAACAATTGAATGGATGAATGGTGTATTTTTTTGAACTGCCTTTTAGTTGAGAGAATGTGCCTAAATATGACAGGTTTTCAAATTCAGAGGTTGAGCCTCCTAATCCGCAGACTGTAATTTTCACTCCTGTGGCTTTGTAAATAATGTGGGGTTTTTTTGTCATTTCATAAAATGACTCTGATTAGGAAGGGATTGATCATTTCCTAAGACTGTTTTGTACGGAATGCCCAAAGCCACTCAGTGTCCCCTGTTGGTGCTTATTTTTCTGTGTTACTGATAAAATATAATTGTCTTAAGTCTCTCAGGATTGATTAGATGGAATGTTCAAAAGGAGAGCTGTCTTATTATTGACCCTGCATCCTTTAGTTAATAAGTTTTTTTTCTAATTTTACTTCAAAGATGAAAGTTTCTTAATTAACCATCAGAGGTTCTCTGAAGCTAAGTATATTAAAATCATATTATGCCTTCCTGAGGCTCTCCTTAGATTTTTTATTAAGCAAAGCTATTGGAAGTAAAGATATGAGAGCAATCGTATCTATATATAATAAAGAAAGATATACTTATGAATTTTCTATTCTAATCAACATCGCTGCCACACTGAAAAAGTCAATTATTTTGTAATATTTAAGAATGTTAATAAAAATGAATGTTATTTAGCTAAATCTTGTTAGCTTTGGAAATGAGAAACAAGAATATCAAGGATAGAGAAAAAAAGATTACAGCCTAATTCCAAATGTAATTTAGTGAATGTGTGTCAAAGCACCTCAATCTGTTCTAATAGGTATTTGTTGATCACCTGTCACATGTCAGTTCTCCTAGATCTAAGAGGTAGAAAATTAAGACATCGACCCTGTCCTCAGTGAGCTCACAACTTCATAAGAGAGAATGATTCTTTAATTATAACACAGGTGAGAATTGACATGTACTGTAATGAAGGCCGGTGCAGAGCAATGATGTGCTGAGAAACTGACTGCCTGGGGGAAAAAAGCCTTCATTTCCCAATGTCCCTAGTGTAAATATTTCACCACAGGTAATTTTCAAGCACCGAATTAAAAAGCTTCCAAGAGGTGCGCCTGGGTGGCTCAGTTGGTCAAGTGTCTGACTTCAGTTAAGGTCATGACCTTGGGGTTCTGGGACCAAGCCCCACGTCGGGCTCCCCTGTTCAGCAGAAAGTCTGCTTGAGGATTCTCTCTCCCTCTGCACCTCCCCCTCCCACCTCTCAACTAACTAACTAAAATCTTAAAAAAATAAAAATAAAAAGGTTCCAACAACTTAAAAATTGTTGAATATTTAACAACAGGCTCTCAGAAACCTTATAGGGCAGCTTCAACACACCACTGGAAATGTAGGGAAATCATAGAGGAAAACAGCCATAAATTCTGCCTGAAATGGTGCTGGAACACAATTCAAAGCAGAGGGAATTTGAACTATGCCTTGATGAACAAGATAGAAGGGCAGAGAAGAGGGAGGAAGACTGTTCCATGCAGAGGGAATGTCCTACGCAAACTTAAGATGGCTGAGAATCCATGCGATGCTGTGGCATGAACGATCGGGAGAGCTGGGGTCAGATTGTGAAGAACCATGAATGCCACACTAGGAGTTATAATTCCTTTCTATAGAAAATGTACCCCTGGGACAAATACTGTATTATATGTTAATAAAAAAATAAATGAAGTATGAAAATAAGAAAAAAACTGCTTTGGCAAAGACCCTTTAAATGGGTTTGATCTTTCTAAAATTTAGGAGAATAAAAGAGTCTGAAGAAACCCCCCAAAAATAAGCAAAAGAAAATGGGAGTCTCTGGAGGGACTCACAAAACCCATTTGAAGAAAAACTACTGAAATAGCCCAAGCACAGATGTATTCTGCCAAATGGTCAGGCATTCTGCAAACACGGTAATTTTCAAAATGACTGATTTCTTGGCTAAATTTTATTGTTTTCCCAAGAATTTGGCTTATTTTGAAGCGTGGCCACAAGAGGGAGAAAAAAGTGAAGGAAGAAAAGATGGAGGTAAGAAACTAGACCTGTACCCCTTGGGCAAATAATAAAAATAAAATTAAAAAAAAAATAAAAAGAAAAAAAAAAAGAAACTAGAATGTAGCTGCCACAGAAATCCAGGAGTATTAACAAAGTAGTGGGTCGTTGTTACAGAAAACAGAAGATACAGGAATGAAAAAGAAGAAAATAAGAATTACCAGTCATCTTATCACCCATGTGCAGCAACTTTTATCATGTTTATATTCATTTTTCTAGTATTTTTATGCATGTATTTATTATGTACATATTTCTAAAACTGGAAATCAGTTTATATTGTGTATGTTTTATTAATATAAGAAAGAACAGTGCCACAGATCGGTGCATAGTATTCAACACCTTCAGTCCTAACGATTGCATAGTGTTCCCATTGCCTGGAGATTACTTAATTTGTTTATCAAACCTACCATACTATCCCAAAGGGTGCTTTAATAAAAACTCCTTTTTTTATTCTTGGGCATACGTTTTGACAGAACACTTACATGGATATAAATATCCAAAAACATCTTTTTTTCTTTTAAATTTTGTTTCTGAAAAGTAAATTTTAGAGAAAGAAGAAAATAAAACACTGCTTTGCAGGCCACTTCACTAAGCCCTTCCATGCTGTCCTTAGCACTTCCCCACCCTTTGACACAATTTATTGTTGAGAAGAAATCATCTATATTTCACATAGGAAACCAAGTTCTCACACATTTCAGGGCCTGCATAATCTTTCTGGGATGCCAGATAAACACTGTGTTCTAGTGTTTACCTCTTGCTGTAGGCCATACCTGTAGTGCAAAGTTTTATGTGACAAATGTCTAGATGGTCAAACACCCTCCACAGAAAATTCAATCTCACACTTGGATGAATCATGGGCCTCAAGTGCGTGGGGGTTTATCTTACGGCTACATATGTTTGTCGCACTGGTTAGAGGTGACACAGGATGTGGCTGTTTACTTCAGCTAACGGCCAGCAGTTCCTTCAGGGGCATCATGGGAAAAGGTTCACACAACACACTGTTATTGAGGGTGTACTATGTGCTGACCGTGGGTACTGGGACACTGAAAATTCAACTCGGGACCACGCTGCAGATAGCCTTGAACTTCAGGCTTAGGTATAAGCACTTTATCCTACAGCTTACGTTTGTTATGAAATGGTCTTTGACAGGAAAAATGGTATATGAATTTGAGCAAAGCAGAGAATAAATCATCTGTTAAGCATGACCACTGGTTGAGTATTTTGGATGAATGCTTTTCTTTTCTCCAACTAATGTACTGCATTGCTGAAGTAATGCAACAGATTTGAGAAACACATACCTGCTATACACCAGACACCCTAATAGAAACAGAAGGGAGGCAAAATAAAAATCACAGCCTTTCCCAAAAGAAACGCCCAGTGTATTTAGGAGTAAAGTATGTGGGCATGCAGTCACACAGCAGTGCAGTCAGCGCCATCAGAGAAACGGACCCAGAACCAAGAGGCATGAGAGCAGGACTGACTGACAGATGGGCGAGGTGGTAGGGAGTGGCCAAGACTGCTTCGCATGGTGGTGATGCTCAGGATGCATTTTAAGGAATGAATGGAAACAATTTAGGCAGACAGAAGAGAAGACGTTTCAGAGACAGAAAACAATATGTGCAAAGGCAGGTAGATTTGAAATTGTGTGTGTGTGTGTGTGTGTGTGTGCGCGTGCGCACCATACACACATGTATATGATGGATTATATATATATATATATATATATATATATATGCATATGTCATGAAAGGTGTTATATGTCATCCAAAGAAAGGATTTTAGCTACAGATTTGAACCTAAGGAATGATATACATGACCAGGTCTGAGCTGCATATAAAAAAACTCAGACAACAATGAGGAAGGTAAGTTATAATGTGACAAGACTCAAATGAGGAAAACTGGAAATCAAACTGCAGAGAAAATCGTGTCCTGGATGAAAGGTAATGACCATGGGGTAAGACAAATGAACAGATAAGAGAGGAAGTGGAAGATATAAATGGAGAGGACGTGGAGACTAATTAGATATGAGGATGATGAAAGGAGATACTATATGACTCCCTGATTTCCAGCTTGCGTGGTTTGGTGGATGACAACAATATTAAAGACACTGAAAACAATAGAACCAAGCCTCATGAGTTCAGCTTTGAACATAATGCTTTTGAGATACTGTGAGCTATCCAAGGAAGAATGTCCAGGTAGCAATGGCTTATATTGCTAGATCTTGCTGAAGATTCCTGGGATACTGCGAATCATGAGAAAGTAAAAGGTTAACGTTTTTTAATGTTCCAGGTTTTATCAAGATCACAGCTTGTGTTTTCTACCATGTACAAACCAGAGGCTAAAGGACTTTGGAGCTTCACAGTTGGAATCTATGGCTCTTCTTATCTGCAGCAGAGACCCATAGAGTATCTGGAGTAACTGCTGGGAATGCAATGTATGACATCCCCTAATTAAAGATCACTACCAAGTTAGGGATGGCTGGAAGCAGGCAAGAGATAAAGTGCATTTATTATCAAACAGAAACCCACACCAATTCTGGTAGTGATTCTGATGGAAGTGATAGCATTTGTCATGATTGGCTTTCATTTTCCTTTGGAGAACTACATTTTGCAGGAAAACATAAGTAGTTGTCTTTTCAACTTGCATGTACAGATGAAATAGATTTATATAGTAAATTCATTCATTCAATCAACTCTGGTTGAATACCTATTATTTAAGTTTTTTGTTTTGTTTTGTTTTGTTTGTTGTTGTTTTTTCTAATTCGGGGAATCAGAGATGATTCAGATTTAGTGCTAAATAAGACACGTCTTTGGCTCTCCAGGAACACAAAAGAGTTGTTTTCCTTTATTATTGTTGTTGTACCTATAATGATTGTCATTAATGAATAAAGATAAGGCTTCTAATTTGTTTGTTGTTTTGATGAGTAAAGTCTAAGCCTCGCTTATCTCCAGATACGAGACACACATCGCCAGGCTAAACTGGCTTCCTGTCATGTCCCTTTAACCAGGTAGAAATGTGATTTAATGAATACAAAAGTTGTTCCTCCCTGTACCTAAGATCATATATGGAGCACTAGTTTTTTTTGTGCAGATTCCCAGACTCCAGCTCCAGAAATTGTGAATTAAAATTGATAATTCATTTTTAAAAGCAGCTCCAGGAAATTCTGCAGTATATGGTTGGCAGGGTGAGCTTAGAGAAACCGTGGTATGAACACAAGAGGTGCTGTGAGTCTAGTCAATTCCAATATTACCAGGGGTAAGTGTGACCTTGGGTAGGTTTTATAAAAACTATTTGAGTCTCATATTATTCACCTCAGCAAAATGATTCCGTGGCTCATTTTTTAAGGACTAAGTGAAATTTTGTATATAAAATAGTTAATATTTAAATTGGTGCTTCATTTTAGGTTTTCTTCTTCCTTTCCCTTTTCAATACTTGATTAGCACTCCATTTTGTGCATCTGATCTAGTATTGACTCTTTTGTCCTTTTTGTTAGAATTCCTTTTGTCTCCTTTTTCTTTCTCATTGGACTTTGCATTCCTTGAGTACAGGTATTTGCCCTCACTTTATTTCCAAGTCCTCAAAATTCTCACATAATAGACATACACTCAAGTCCTTTCATAGAAAGTTATTTTTACACCACGGTACTTACTTCACATTATGGTCCCATACCAAAATGATCTTAAATCATTTGCAAGATTCACACTTCTTAAAATTCACTAATTCTTCGTTGTCTTTTTATAGCACAACACATTTGGCAAGAAATAGGATCACACATTCTTTAATTCCCTTATCAAGAGGAAATGCTTGATTTAAATCAAGGAATGATGGAATCAAATACTTATTGTGACAGTTCATACAGACTTGTGTTTTTTGGCCAAAGAATGACTTGGTGACTTCAGTTACATACCCGCTAAGCTGGCAAATTTGTTTTTTCTATCTAATTATGCTTAATACTTCACAGAATATTTATTGAGCTCACACTGTATGCCACTGTGTTGGGTGGTGGGGATATACAATGAACAAAAAGGCTTTTATGTTCAAGAGTCCATAGGTTAGTAATGATGGCTAACCAATATACAAATAATTTTAACACGATGTGGTACATACTCATCTAGAGGAAAGTATGGAAGGTTTGGCCTCCTGGCCTATTGTAAATAGGAGAAAGAAAGTTTACTGAAGGTGATTATACCCAAGATGAAAGCCAAAGAAATAGAGAATGGCCAGGTGATGGAAGGGCAATGTACACCAGGGGGAAACAACAGCTTATGTAAAGACTGGGGGTGAAGGGCTCATCGTGCTAGTAGTAAGTACGTGGCTTGGTCTGGTAGTGAGAAGGAGTTAGAGTAATAAATGTGGAACTTTCACAGAGAGATTTATTTTGCTCAAGCTAAGGAATTAGAGTGGTCGTGAATGCAAAGGGAAGCCATTAAAAAGTTGTAAGTACAGATATGACAATGTCATAATTGTAATTCTAAGTTCATGTTTTACACCCAGCAAAAATTTTACCTTTAACTAATGTTTAAAAATCTATATTAAATGCACTGATATATTTTCCTAAGAAATTTAAGCTTAATTTTCACAACCACTTGTGAGTTGAATGTCTATTAAGAGCTGGTAACACTTAATAATTGAACATGATAAAGTGTCATCTCAAAATAGAGGGCTTTTGTTTATTTTTAAATAAATACATTGTCTTTAAGATCATGCAAGAAAATTCTAGTGTAAAATGGCATATTTTAGTTCATATTACCTCACATGGCCTCATCCAATTTCTCAGTTTTATTGCTCAGGATAGGCTAGGTTATGATGTAGTAATAAACGGCCCCCAACTCTCAGTGACTTTAAAGAGAACAAAAGAGTTGAAAGAAAGAAAAGAAAACAAAATGTATCCATTCTAGAAGTCCATTGTGATGATTGTCAGTGGAAGGGGCTTTGCTGATTATAGACCCTGGGACACTCAGGTTAATGGAGAAGCCATTTCCCTGAAAGTTGCTGGCCAGTGAACGAGAAGAAAGGGAGATCTCTAGAAAGTCATACGTTGCAGCTCAAAACACATTCTACAGAACTGTTCTCACTCAAATACAAGGAAGCCAGAAAATTCGAGCCTACTATGTATCCTGGAAAGGTCAATCAAAAATATTTGACAAACACCATTAACTACTGTCACACCAATAAAATAGCTATGAAACCTAGAAGAAAGATAAAAGCTTTACACTACCACATAAATCCAAGAATGACCAACATCCTTTTGCCAGGATCTTGAAGATTTTACAACCTAGAAGGCCAGTGATGGTTCATCATGGGAGAAACAAAATGGGTGACTTTTGTAGTCTTAGGCTCATGAAACTGAGAAGCCCCACCTATCTAAAGTCATCTGAGGTCTCTCCATCATCCCCACACCATTTTCCCCATGGCGCTGTGGCCCCAGGATCTTTAGAAAATTAGAACCCAATAACTGTCCATCTGTCTCAAGGGTTCTACTTTTTGGAGTGTCTAGAGTACTCTTTACTCCCATATCCCCAGTTTTCTCATAAGTAATCAGAGGTTGTGATCACCATAAAATCGCAGGCCAAAGAATACCATGCTGAGTGAGGTACAAATCTTCATCTCTTTTGCCCCCACCCATTCTTTGATGAAACTAAATTGTAGTAGCATTCAATTGACTCTCATTTCCTTTGTCATGGCTAGTAGCATGCAATTCTGATATTTATAGTATAAAGACAAGACTATGGCCTTGTGGTTTCTGCCTGTTCTCACAGGAACAATTACTTCTAGCTGGCAAAACTAAAGAGGACACTGAAGTAGAGTAATGGAAAGGTTATGTGAACATACAGATTTGGACCTAAATTCTGGTTCTTCCACTTAGTAGCTGTGTGAACTCAAAAAAAATTAACTTCTAGTGCCTCAGTTTCCTCATCTGTCAAAAGTAATAATAGACTACCACCATGAAGCTGTCGTAATGCGACAACCTTATGAAATAGCAAAGGTCTGGCAAGGATTATCAGTGGTATTATCACTCTTCACAAGCAGTCGAAAAGTATTTCCTGAGTTATGGTTTATTCATATGTGAATTTAGGTTAAAAAATAAAACCTTCCCTGTAAAACCACATTTCTTGGTCTCCTAGGGAAGCCACAAGTGCTCTTGTGAAAACCCTGTGTATGGATTTCAGTGTTTGTTGCCCCCTGAACTCCATTCCAGTAAAAACCATTTCCAGTTCCTGCTGTAATGATCAGCAGCTCAAAAACATGAAACTAAAAATGGTAAAAGAACAACAAAAATGTGCAGTAATTTTTCATTTTCTGAAATCTCAAAGGTGCAGGGAGCCAAGTATCAAAGAACATATGCCATAAAATTTCTAGGTATTTCCTCAATTGGACTGTAAATTCCAGAAATGCAAATACTGCATCCATCTCATATAGTTTGGACTTAGAAGTGGGTCTGGTATGTAGCAGGTGCTCAAATGTATTTGATAAATGCTTTAATGAGCCATCTAGCCCCATGCTGGGAACATGGCTGAGCTGAAATAGGTGGTGATGTTAAATTTTCTTCAGACTCCTTATCTTCAACTTCAGACTCCTTATCTTCAAAACAAAGGGTGAGTCTCAGTGCTTGCAAACTAAAATGCTATGTGTGGTCTGGTAATGTTAAAATAAATGTGGAAAAGCACCTGTGAGAGAATGCAGGAAGTAGTGGTGGGGACTGTGGAGTGTGCCTAATTAGAGAGGTGCCCAAGGGATTTATACACAACTTTTTTTTTTAAGCACTAAGCATACCAAAGAAAACCTATTTCCTAGAAAATAAATTCATTCTTCAGGCTGCTTGTTGGTGACCCCTAGTAGTGATAATCCAAGTTCTTTCCAGCACTAACATTTTTGGTTGTATGAGCCCAGGTACTTTTGGAGTATTGCTGCCTTATCCATAGCTTGGCTGCTGACAGCCTTATTAATTCCTAATTTTTATGAGATGTTTAAAAAGGTGTGCATGTAATTTCAGATGACTTTGTTGTTATCAAGAATGCTTGTCTCACTAGTAACTGACTTTGAATTCCAGATAATACTATTTACATCCAATTCTGGACATTAGGTCAAATGGCTGAACTGTTGCTTATTCACTTATATCCAAGACATAAGGTATCACTAGATTCAGAGATGAATTATCCCTGGTGGGCTCTTTGACACATGGCTCCAGGAACTCATCATTTAGATGTCAGTCATTCCTTCCTCCTGGCTCCAATGTCTTGCAGGTTTCCTGACAACAATTAGGGGGACTAAAATCACTCATAATCACAATCACACCTGCCTTCCTTATTGGCTCACAGGCAATTTACTTCTCTCAGCTCTTCTGTCACATAGCAGACTCCGGGTGTTACTTTTCCAAACTTCAATTATAGACATTCAATCTGACAGCTTCCCTGAAGTCATTATTCTGCCCCTATTTTCTGATATTGATCCCAAAAGTTTAGGTAAAAGTGGAAAAAAATGCAGTCAGCCATCCAGATGTTTAGGAATATCCAGATGTGTGTTGTATAGAGACATGCCTCTGGGTAATGGATGTGATTCTGTGAACTTTGAGGTTATATTGAACCAGAATAAAAATTTTCTACCACCTGTCTCCCTTTGCATATCCAAAACTCATTATATCTGCTAAGAGGAAGGTCCGTCTACATCTGAGTTACCCTTCAGCCGCTCACAAGATGTGACAGAAGGTTTAAGGTTTCGGGCTTCTTTCTACTTCCCCAACTGTTTTCTGGAACAGGACTAGAATAGCTTTGACATTTTTTTTCCCACTGATATGACTCACGCTGCCAGTTCTCCTAGCAGGCAAAAACAGGTACTGTCAATTTTATTTGAAACAATTTTCTTTCTCTGTTATGACGACAACAACAACAACTACAATCACCAATTCCTGAATATCTAGAATGTGCTGGGCACTCAGCCAGTGTCTATAGATATCTTCTGATATTTAATCTTTAAAAAAAATTAAGATGCTGCTTTTGGTTCCTGTTTTATAGACTAAAGAAACCCAATCCACATCAAAGCTTACTTTCCTTAGGTGGCACATAAATGGCACATATGGAATTCAAATGCAGTTCTGATTCCAAATAGAAATATTAACAACAATAGCTGTACGTGTTACTTTGCTATAGGTCAGGTGTCCAGTACACATTATTCCACTTAGCCCCGGCAACAACCTATGGTTTTCCCCACTCTGTGGATGACCTATTATTCACCTATTTTTATTTTAGTACCTTCCAAGTCTATGTCCCTGTGAGTGTACCTCAATTTTCATACTTCATTCTTTTTTAAATTCAATTTATTTACTTGAGAGAACAAGTGAATGAGAGAGAGAGAGAGAGAGAACATGAGCGGGGGTGGGGGGGGGGGAGGGGTGCAGAAGGAGAAGCAGGCTCCCTGCTGAGCAGGAAGCCCATTGTGGGCCTCTATCCCAGGACCCTGAGATCATGACCTGAGCCCAAGGTAGACCTTTAACCAACTACACCACGCACCCCTCATACTTTATTCTTAATTTCCTCCAAGTAAACACAGATTTTGTTAGTGTCTCAATACATTTTTTTAAATTTAATGGGGTACTTAATGCATGCCACATATTGACTGGGTTCATTTGGATAATTTAAACAGATTAAACTTACTCTTGGTAGTATTTATTTATTCTTCAAACCTTTCCCTATTTAGCATTCCCATAAAACTCTACTTTTTTGTGTAAGAGTGTCTCCCCTTTGAGACTTCTACTTTATATATATGAACAAAAAAGTATGTTAGAGATAACAGCTCATTGGGAATCTGAAAGTCAGCTCATCTCCTGATTAGCTGTGTGATCTCAGAAAATTAACCTAGACTTTCTGAATTTTAGTTTACTGACTTGTAACATGGGCATATGATACTTTCACACACACACACACACACACACACACACACACACACACACACACGTTTGTAAGAGTGAAAACGCCTATCATGCAGCAGTTGTTCAGTAGATGCTACTTCTCACCCTAGATGGCATCCCCATTCAGTCTGGGTCTAGAGGTCATCTACACCATTGTAGAAACGTCTCCTGTTCAGTCTCCATCCGAAAAGGAATGGTTTGGTAAAGTGTCTGATATAGTATCTGGAACTCAATTTATGTTAGTTCCTCCTTTATTTCCTCTCTTTGCTTCTAATTGTTGTAACCTGTACACGATGCTTGAGACATTGTAGGGTAAGACACTGTAACTTAAACATATCAGGTAGATGCTTGAGACATTTTAAGTATTCCAAAAAATTCTGACTAAATAAATGAAATATGCAAACCTGGGCACAGTGTCCAATGTGTTTTTAATCCTTAAAAAATTCTGTGAAATGGGAGCTATCACCACCATTTTAATAATGAAGAAACTTAGGCCAATGAAGCAACCCCCCCCCACCAACACACACACACACACACACACAAGCTAATGATTTCCAGATGCAGGGTTTTAACTCTGGTTTTCCTTTCTTATTCAAAATCCCCTGATCTTCTTAACATGTAAATACATCTCTCTTCATTGTAAATATACCCCAACTGATCTGTCTTTAATATATTGATATTTTATCATGAACCTTAGTATTAATTTAAATTGAAACAAATATTGCATTAGGTATTATTTATATTGCTTACTGAGTTTTTTTGGCAACCTTAAATTTGGCACATGGTGAGTGAAACATTCATGTCTCCTTAGTTCTGACCCTTTACATAATTCCTCATGTCAGTGGTCAACTATCATGTCTTCATGTACTCCTTATTTCATTCATTCATTTAGAAAATTGCTTACAAACCCATGTTGCTATATAGTCAGAGCTGTTAGTCTTCTTGTAACCTGGTTATAAATAAGTTTTTGCTGTTATGGAGCCTGGAGCAGGTTCAAGAGCCCACACTTGAATATTAATGAGTGGGAAATGGATGATTTTATGATTCCTGACCTTTCCGCTTTAATCCATTAGGAAGTATAGATTGGTTAGTAGTTAGCACAACTGGGCAAAAGCTGTCTAAGTGGAAAATTGATCCTGGTAAGTGCACGCATAGTGGTTCCACCCATTAATGCTTCCTATTTTAGCATTTTGAACTTTTGCTCAAAGATACCTCAAATTCCAAGTTCATACCCTAGTGTGCCAAGCTGAAGGTGTGGGAGACTTGGCATGAACTGTCAGACATGCCATTTTTTAACATGTTAATTAAAAGGATGAGTTAAAAGAAATGGCATAAAAATCATCAGATCAGCACCAGACTCTAGGAAGCAGCCCAGTGTTTCCTCACCCCAGGTCAACTGGAATCCTCATTGAGAAAGTTTTGCAGATACTTGCAAATATCAGTGAAAGGCCTATTTTCTTTGGCTTCACATGAAATTCCAGGCCTGGCTGCCTCTACTTCACTGTTGAAAGCATGACAGGCAGAGGGAACATATTGTGGTCTGGTAGAAAGGGTTTGGGGGACCTGAGTTCTCAAACCAATTCTGTCTCACTATCTTTGTCTGGGCTTTAATTTTCCTATAGGAAAAGTTAGAGGATTGGATTGGGTGATCTTTAAGGACCAACCCTAGAACTCTACGATCCCCTTGAGTACTCACTCTAGCTCATATATAGCTCCAGAACTGCCTTTGCACTAGATAAAGGTAGAAAACAGGTTTCATTTCAAGTATTAAATACAATTAATTAGTAGTATCTGACTGGAGATATGTGTTGAGGGATTTCTGATGATGCATCTGACCCCAAAAAGATAATTCTATAATATCCCCGCAGAGTAGAGTGGAGTGAGACTGGGGATATCACAGTGGTTCCCTGAACACATTGTAATTACTGTCCTTGCACTAGATTGGAAGCTCACTGAGGTAGGAACTCTTGGTATTCAGCTCAGAGTCTTGAAAGTAACAGATGTTCAATAAACACTGAAGAATCCTGAAGGAATGAAAGAACACCACACATGTTGTGCTAAGATTTAAGTATTAGAGAATATAGGGTATTTATTTGAATGTCTGCATTCTCTTTGCCTAGCACAACATTTACCTGCTGTAGTTCTCAATAACAGTAGGGTGAATGTTTGAGTAAAATGGTGAAATCTGTAGTAAAACAAATATAAAGAGGGAGTATGACATGGTTTCTGGAAGTCAAAGGACTTGTGTTCAAATCCAAGGCCCACTGCTCATTAAACATTATCCTTGGGCAGGTTCCTTCACTTTAATAAGCCACAATTTCCTCATCTTTAAGCTGGAGATAATAATAGTACCTAAATCATTAGTGATTATAAGGACTAAATAAAATGGGAGTTTATAGTAGAGTACCTGGTATGGATCATATCAAGTGTATTACTTATTGTAATTATTAGTTACTGCTTCACAACGAAAATGTGTCACACACCATGCAGGAACCTACGATATTTCATGTATTCATAGTACTTCTAAGAAAATCAAGGCTATTGTGAGCATAAATAGCAAAAAAGGTCATTATCCTTTTGGGAAGGGGTAGAATGTTGGAAACTGAAGGTGCAAAACAGGAAGAAATGGAAGTCAGGATAGAGCCTCTTGATTATCCAGATGATTGCCCAAAGCCCTTTAGCCCTGTAAGCCTTCTAGATATGTAAACATTTCCTCTGTGTAGACAAATGCAAAGTGAGAGACACTAAATGATCCCATTATTTAGTCCTGGATCCAGGCTGGACAATCTCCTCAAAATTACACGTGTTCTTATTTAAATGATTGTTTCCTTAAACCCTCTGTGCCCATTAATTTTTTAAAAGACCATAAAATCCAGGGGTGCCTGGGTGGCTCAGCCTGTTGAGCAACCAACTCCTGATTTCAGCTCAGGTCATGATCTCAGGGTTCTGGGATTGAGCCCCATATCAGTCTCCCCACTCAGTGAGGAGTCTGTTTATCTCCTCCCCCCCCACCTCTCTCCATGCTTATGTTCTTCCTCTCTCTCAAATAAATAAATCTTTAAAGAAAAAATAAGGCCATAACCCAGACCAAAGAAAAGTCACAACAGATGCTGGATTATGGTCTGGTAAGATTGTGGGTCCCTTTACCATTTTATGGCCATCAAGTATGCACATTAAATGACATATATAACTTCTACATGGGATGTTTGACAGGAGCCATACAGAAATGTTTAGACTAGTGCAGTAGTATGGTTAACATTAAAAGGAAAGGAGAATATCATGACCTAGGTCATAAAGTTGACTAGTTAGCTAAGTTATTATATATCAGAATACAGTAGATAATCAGTATGTTCATCACCTCCTTTAACTCTAAATCTTATGAATTGATAATGCTCTTGTCCCTCACATTCAAGTCAAGGCAATATTTTCACAACTTTCTTCATAACCATCTTGCTTACTCCCTTCAGTTGTTAAGTATGAGTTGAATTTTTTGCCCACTTATTGGCAAACAACACACATTCAACATATATCTGTAGACTCTCTTCTGTATGTCAAGTAACTTGTAGGGACTGTTAAAGACACAAAATGAACCAGATATTGGTTCTATTACCAAGGATTTTATTGTCTAATTAGATTAGTGTAGAAGGAGGTTAAGATCAACCTGAATCATTATAATATGGAGTGAAAAGTAATCCAGGATCTAGAGATTTGGACAGGAAAATATGAGTGGGAAGGACCGGAGGAAGGGAGGAGGACAAAAAAGAAAACAAGGATATATTCAGCAACTACTATATAACAGGCACTGTTCTAGCCACTCAACCATGTTTATGCCTATGTGTACACCAACATCTCTGTCTATATCTATATAAATTACAGGTACCATCTACATTGTCATCATAAAATGCACATGCATCAGAAAGTTTATTATTTCTATATTACAAATCAGCAAACAGGGTTAGGTGAGCTAAGCAGTACATTTAAAATATATTCTTAGAAAAAGGGGGGAAATACTGACAATAAAATTATCTCTCTGACTCATCTCTCCTTTGCTGCCCTGGCCTCCCTATCCTTCTCCAGAATAGTAACTTCCATTTATTAAATGTCAGCTCTATTTTAACCTCTTTATACATATTATATTACCTAATGAGCTGTGATTGTCCTTCATTTTATAAATGAGAAAATGGAGACTCAGGGAACTTAAAAGGAGGGATTTCAAAACAGGACTCCAAATTGAGTCATTCTCTGTTACATCAGGCTCTCTCTCCATAATCTGAAAATATATATGTGCACAATGCATACATATGTATCTATGATGATATTAGTATCTATCATGTATTAAGCTCTCATTTCACGTTCTATTTTGTGTTCTAAGTTCTTTTCATATATGACAAATTTTATCCACTTGAAAACCCCACAATAAATGTGCTGTCACTTTTCCTATTGCCTAGATGATAACATAGGTTCAGAGAAGTTCAGAAAGTTCACTGGAGGCCGTGCAGTACAGGGGTGGCTGATCAGCGCTATACATGTTGGCAGTCTGGTTTCAGAGCCTTCAATCTTATGTAGTTGAGAGAAAAAGAGCTGGAAAAAAGAACTGGTCACACAGCTGAGGCATATTCTTCTTTGGAAATGGAGTCAAAGCATTGAAAACTTCATGAGTAAACTTGGCTTGGTTCTACCATTAATCCCCTCAAGCCCTCCATATACCTGCAGTGTATGGGTTTCAGGTCACCATAAAATAGCTTGAGTGCATGCTATGAATCCTCTTACCTGATTTCTCTCTGTCTAAAGTCCACATTAACATGAAACTAGAAGGATATCACTGTCTCCCGCCAGTCCTATTAGCCTACTTTGACATATTAAGCCCACATTTCTGAGAGTGACAGACAATGCCGCCGGTTTGTCTTGTGTAAGACCTTGTCACTTTCTCGCTTATGGAGGCCTGCTCAATGTATCAACAGTCCCCATCAGGAAGATCCAGCCTAGTGTGACAGGGCCAGGGTACTGAGGCAAAACTTTCTGTCCAGAGATAAGGCTAGGACTCACTTCCTGAGACTTGGGGGTAGAGGCAGTGAGGAGTGAGCAGTAAGAGAACTCTGGGTACTTGAACCCTCTATCTAGAAACAGTGAATATGAGATCTGGAGCCAACTAGACTAGACTGTGAAAAAATCTCTGTTCCAAATATTATCAATTAGATAACATTAGACAAGTTATTTACGTTTTTTGAGCTTCCTTTTCCTAAAGTATAAAATGGTGATGATACTGATCGTCATTGCAGGGCTTCAATCAGACAATTAAGACAGAAAGTGCTTAGCATACTTCCTGGCACAGAGCAGGTGCTAAATTATGGTAGATATAGCAATTATCATCTTCATCATCATAACTTTCATTATCATCATTCTAATTATTAATAAAATAGGGTATAGGCCACAATTCCTACACACCCCTTTAAAATATCAGGATCTACCACTGTTGGATAATTTGGTCAAAGGCTTGTTGTAGGTTGCAGAAAAGATCCTCTTTCTCAAGTTCAAATATTTGCTCATTCTGGAGGCAAATGAGAGCTTGCTTTAGAGATTAACATGAGATCCAATTTTAAATTTCCCATGTTGGAACTGGGGATGCTAAATAATGACCTGGAGATTTAAATATCAACATTCCCTAGAGAGGAAGTAGCCAAATGGCATTCTCTATTGCTTTCAGCAAATCCAATTAGTTGAAAGCTCAATTTACAATGAATCATGGGAGGGGCTTGTGGAAGGAATACTGAGTAGGAATAAAGAGAGCTATAATCTAGTTGAAATAACACTCATGATTAATATTTGCACTACTCCATGCAGTTTAAAATATATTTCATAGTATTTGATCTTTACAACAAGGCTCTGGGCACATATTTTTATTTTCCTGGAAGGAAGTGCCTCACTAAGCCCACTACTATATGCTTTAACAATATCTTGGCTCCACCCTCCCTCCCTAACCACAAATACAGTCCTAGACTGGGTCTCATCAACTCCTACCTGGTGTGCTACAGTAGTCTCATTGCTCTTCCTTTATCAATTTCACACACTCCATTTCATGTCCTACCCTAATCACAGAAAGTCCTTTTTAAATCACAAACATGATCGTTTCACTGCCCTATATAAAACCTTTCAAATTCTATACCTCCAAGTTACCATGATATCTTTTCTCTCTTCCTTCGTTCCCTTCTTTTTTCCTTCCCTTCCTTCCTTCTTTCCTTCCTTCCTTCCTTCCTTCCTTCCTACCTCCCTCCCTCGCTCCCTCCTTTCTTTCCTTCCTTCCTCTGTGTCCTCTGTTGGGCAAAACTTACCTCATAAGTCTCACCTTAAAGCAGCAATGAACACAATTGCTTTGGCTGAGGCTCAGGTAGAGAACCCAAACAGCACTTATTTGTCCCTTGCTCTCTGCTTTATTTCCTCCTCTCTAATCCAACTAGTCTATGGAACACAGTTTGAAATGTCACCAGCCTATAGAATAAAGTTCAGACTTCTCACCTGAGGAAAAGAGTCAGCATTTAACATACCACAGTCTCAGTGAAGCATTAGTCTAAGTTACAAAGGTAATTTGAGAGGTGGGCGGCTTATCGCACAGAGCTGGGCTGATGCTTTTGTGGTGGGGAGAGGGGAGAGCAGATGGAGAGTGGCCAATATACCTAACCTCCAACCTTCTCTTTGATCAAATGGACTCCAGCAGTTAACTGAATGAAATATGCATGCTTACACAAGAATTGTTTTTTCAACATAATGTCACAGATATGTCCTGTGTATAACCTCTCTGACTTCCATGCCCTTCCTGTAGGCTCTCTGTTTTATCTTGTACATGTTCTTTATACTACTTTCTGCTTAACTCTGTTATCCCGTATCACTACATACTGACATTGTATTTCTATGTCTGTTTTCCCCATTAGACATTAAGAACAAGAAGCATATCTTATTCATGTTTTGATCACTACCACAGTGGTTGACACACAGTAGGTACTCCATCAATATTTGTTGAAATGAAGACCAGGATTTATTTCACTAATAAACAAAACTGCAGAAAGCATACAAACCCTGGCTAATAGCATGGTTGAGATTATAACCTGCAGGAGATAATTCTTTGTTTTACAAAAGGATATGATTGACAAAAACTGAATTAACAAGCAACTCTTCTCAAAACAAAGCTATTCCATTATTAGAGGTGAGCCATTCCCTCACCAGCGAAATAGATTGATTAAGTTTGAGGCTGCAAATTAATTTTGGAAATAACATGGAATGAGATGATGTGTATGAAAGAGGGAGAGAATAAAGAAGAAACATATGGGCAGGACAAGGGCTTTTTGGCAACTATAAGCTGTGCCCTCGTAAACTGAGCTTTTGATCAAGAAAATCAATGCATAGCAGCTGCGAGCTGATATACAGGTGGTCACCATAGAAACATCATGACTCTGGATAGGTCAAGGCTTGACTGCTTCCCAATCAGTACATTATCATATCTGAAGAAAGAATATAGACTGTCAATGTGGAGGAGTCCCCTTATCACAGGAAGTGTAAAGAGAGAGAAAACTGGCAGAGTGGTTCAGCAATCCCCAAGGGAAGACACACTGAACCCAGAGAGCATGAACACTCCAGTTGCTACACAGAGCAGCTTCATCAAATCTCATTTTAGCTCTGATCAAAAAATCCTTTGTGACAATCTTCATTTCTTCATTTTATTTGTGTTTCCCTTTTTCTTTTTATCTACTTAACACATGTGTATAAAAACAGTCATGAAAAACATGAGTCCAACAGACTCAGGTTCATGTCCCAATACTGTCCCTGACAAATATAAATGGGTGCCCTACACCTGCCTTTGAACTGCCTGTTGGCTGGAGAATAGGCTGGATAGACTGGAGAATAATGTCCCCTCAACCCACCATCAGCCAACATCAACCAATGACTCATGGAAGGTGGTATATAAATACTCCAAAGTCCTTAGTCCCTTGTGGGATAACTCTAAGGTATACCTTCTATTGACTGCCTCACTCCCACTTTGACAGTGGGATTACGTTCTAGGCACCCACAGTGGTCTCTGGCTGGATGATGCACAATTTACTGGCTACTTTCTCTTTTCTATCTTACTTCTTCAGTTCCCCAGAGATGTTTCTTGGCATCATCTCCCAAATAAATTACTTGCACCTGAATCCTATTTTCAGGGTTTGCTTCTGGGGCACTCAAACTAAGAGAGTGACGGTCTCTGTGAACTTCATTTTCCTTTTCTGAAAAGGCTGACCATGGTAAATAAACGCAAGTCGTAGAGAGTTTATAAAATAATACATGCAAAATGCTTAGTATAGTATCTGCTACATTTGAGTGCTATAGACACATTGGCTGTAATTTGTGTTGTTGTTATTAAGAGCTCAATATGTGCTAGATATGCTGGATACCTTGTTAGGTGCCATGGAGAGAAAAATGAATAAAATGCTACTCGTCTCTGTCCACACAAAACTTATAGTGTCATGGGAAACATAAGTTAACTATTATGCAACATTTTAAGTGCTATATCATAAGCATATACAAATTCTTATGATGTGGAAAGAAGTGTATAGTGCTGTGGGAGTACATACTAGAATTTAGCCTGGTATTGGGCCTCAGAGACACCACTTTGTAGGGAGTTGACATTTAAGGAATGATAGGAGTTGGCAAAATGTGTGTGTGTGTGTGTGTGTGTGTGTGTAGTGAGAGAGTACTGTAGGTGAAGAAAATCACATGTCAAAGACCTGTATATATGACTGAAAAATGGAGGGGGGGTTAGAAAGGAGGTAGGGATGAAGGAAGAGAGAAAGTCTAGCCATCACTGACTTTGAGGACCAGAAAAAATTCCCTTTGGTCTGATCCCATATGCATCAAATAACTACCACTTTGGCCCCCAAGTTTGTTTGATTTTGGTTTTGTTTTTGATACTGGGAAATCAGAGATGTCTGGTGAGCAAACACTGCCATTTAGTCACTAAAAGGCATATCTTTGCTATTTAAGTGAATACACTGATAGGTATTCTGGTTAAATTTGCATTTGTGTCTTATGAGTTGGGTTATAGTCCAGAAAGTCCTTTGAGTTACATCAGCTCTGGTCCACTAACAAGATAGAGTTTATGGAGCCAAAAGGCTGGGAATGTCAGCCAAAGCCTGGGCCTATTCACAAGGTGATGCCACTCAGGAGAGTCCCTGGCGGCTTCTCTTCTTCGAGGGACAGCTTCATCTTGACATTTTGCCTCACATCCATCCTCCACTCTCCTGTTCTAGATTTTAGATCTTTCTCTTCTAAGGCCAGGAAATACACCCTCAGCAACTTTAATCAGCTAAGACCATCAATGAGTTATCTTGCTTTCTCAAGCCCTGGGACCTGGAGAAATCATAAATCAGACTGCTGTGGTATGGACGAATTAAATATTACCTGGTACAGCTCTTTGAACTCATAGAAGAAGAAAGTGTTCAATAAATGCATGTTATTATCATTGTGTCTCTAGACACTAGGACATCAGAGACCTCTTACTTTTTAAATGCTTTCTTTTTTTCTTCCTTCCTTCCTTTCTTTTTCTCTTATTTTCTTTTCTTTCCTTTTTTTCCAGTGGTTATAATGAAACTTATCTGCTTACAGGTATTATTCTGATAGTTTTCCTTGCCTTTAATGTTGAGTAACTTCAAAAGCCAATGACCATTGGATCCGCCACTGCACAGACATTATCAAGAAGACATATGTTTTATTCTTAATTGGGTGGTATGGATTATTTTTCTTTTCAGTATTACTGGAAAGGGGTATGAGTGGATTTTCCAGAATGGTGTAATAAAAATAAAATTTGATTGATTAATTCAATAACTATGGCTAGGAAGCCTCTTGCGCAGCAGGGGAGAGGAAATGCACAGTGCCCTACAGATAGAGTCGGCATAACTCACATTTGTTTGATAGAGAGACTCTTGAGCTAGATGCTGGCTTCTTGGAGAATAGCTCACTCATGGAAATACAAGTCAGGTTGAATAGCTTATTTTCCTTACAAGCTTCATCTAGTGAGTTATAACTTCAGGACATCAGGGTATAGATGGTAAATCATATTTGTAAAGCTCTTTAGCAAGTCACTCTTCATTTCTGCCATGATTCTATTGACAGAAGCACTTAGCACCTGCCTGTGGGGGGACTTCAGTGGAGTCCTTACCTCAAGGAGAGGCCTGCTGAAAGGGTCATTGGTTCATTCTGCATGTTAGGAATTTCAATCAGTTGCCAAGAAACTCATAAAGTTGTATGCAAAGTTTTTATGTGGAAAGGATGATACTAGTTTCTCCAAGATGTATAGGGTTTTTCTGTGGAAAGGGTAATACTAGTTTCTCCAAGATGTGTGTGAGTCCCCAAAAGGATAAGAACTACTGCTCTACAGTATATACCCATGGACAGTTAGCTCTGGAAGGTGTGTGACATTTTTAGTATGTATTTATGAGCCTTGCATGATGATTTGACCTGAAAGGCCATTTTGTCCTCTAGGAACATTGTCTAAAGCTGTGACTGGATTTGTAAAAGGTATTAAAGTCTGATTTAAAGGAAGGTCTGTGTAAATAAATCAGAGATGGTGTGGATTCTGACTTACCCTTCAGGGCTCATTTCAAATGTAATTTTTTCAAATGTAATTTCACTATAAAACTTGGTACATGTGTGATATACATATATTTATTTAAATGTTTGTTTTCTGATTAATGTTAGAGCTCTTTGAGGGCAGACACGCGATCTTTTTCAAGAATATTCTCCTGGACCACAGCGTCAAGTACAGGCCGCAAGTGTGTCCAGGTCGAGTTAGCGGAAAGGTCTCCCGTCTGATGGGAGCTGTATCAGCAGGGGTCCCAGGAGGTCAGTGGAGAGTTCTGGGTTAACAATGCAGCTTTATATTGTGAATCATAGCTACCCTGCTACTTTTAGTGAAATCGGGAGATTTACTATTTGTAAACGGTGGGAAAAGAAGGAACGGCTGGCTTCAGGAAAGACTGGATACAGGACTCAAACAAACTCTTTTCATTATCCTTCTCAGCTTCTCTTTCTCCATTGCCTCAGTGTGTTCCCACTACAGAAAGGTTTTTCTCCTTGCAGTGGTAAACAGAGGTAACCTCCTTACTCATTGTTTAGCATTCATTACTTCCTCTAAATGGGCAACAACTCTTTCAAGATAGCAGAATAAATCTGCTTTCTTTCATCTTGCAAGTGAAACAAAATCAGAGGGGTCAACTAGTCTGAATAATGTCGCAAAGCTAGAAAGAGGTGGAGCAGGGAATTAAATCTTTCAAGATGTGTCAGTGGACATGGGAAAGCCTGAACTTCAGTAGTACTACATCCTTACTTAAATATTGTGGCTCCACTGTCTGAGCAATAGTAAATAAGTAACTATGGTTTTCTGAGCTTTCTGATAAGTAGAGGGCAGAAAAATATCAACTCCTTGGAGTTGGCTGATACATATATACAATGTATTTGAAATTTCCTGGTATATAGTAGATTGCCAATAAATACTGACAAAGTCAAGTATATGACCTATCTAGCAAGTGTACAAAACCGTGATTATCAAATGAACTTCATGGAAAATTCTTCCCACTATTTTAATTTTTATTTGCCAACTTTTCTCTTCTAACATTTGTATCCACTTTTTGTATTGTATATGCCATGCTATTCCAAATAGAAACACACATCCTTGGAAAAGGCCTTTGTATTCCTTCATTTATCCAAAAAAATTTAATGAGCATCTACTATAGCGGGTGCCAGACCCTGGACACAACAATAAATAAGACAGATAAAATCTCTGCTTGTGTGCAGTTTACATTTTATAGGAGGAACATACTACAAACTAGAAAATCAATAAATACATAGTAAAATTTCAGGTTAAAAAGATACGGACTATGGAGGGAAAAAGAAAGCAGCAAAAGGATAGAGAAGGAGGAAAAGGTAAGATTTTAGGTACTGGGATCTCTAAGTCAGTCTCCTTGATCTAGGGATCAAAGTCTCTAAGAAGAGCCTGGATGGTATGTGAGAACAATAGTTATGGCAGAAGACACAGGAAGTGCAAAGGGTCTAGGGTAGGAGCTGGTTTGTCTTCCTTTAACATCTGCTAGAAGAGTAGAGTACATGAGGGGTAGTGATAGGAGATGAAGCTGGATGGGTGTGGCTAGAGTACCGACCATGGGGAGGCCTCGCAGGCAGTGGTAAAGTGCATGTGTCGCCCACTGAGTGTACTAGAAAGCCATGGAGAGAGCCTGAGCAAGGAAGGGACTTGGATGATCTTCTGAGTGACAAACACACTGCAGGGACAACAGTGCTAATGAAGACACCAATCTGGGAGCTACTGTGATTGAAAGATGATGACGGCTTAAACAGGAAGTTCTAGAAGGGTGAGAATTAATAAGATTTGGAAAATACTTTGTAGCCGTTAGCTGACAAGAGTGGATGATGGAAAGGAAGATAGTGTATGGATTTTTTTTAAAGTTTTAAATGAATGAAGATAGACATTTAAAAATATGATTTCTAATCACAGCCAAAATTTACTGAGCACTTTATGCCTTGCCCTTGTGCGAAGTACTTTATACTCATTAAGTCGGTTAATACTGGTCCCCCATCAAAAAATATTTTTATTCTTCTTATTTTTTAAAACTCATTCTCTCTTTATGTAGATCTTGATCTTTCTCAGCTGTGCCTCCCATTTTCTGCCCTGGAGTCAATACTTAAAACTATTGGCAGATCCAAATTTTAAAAACTTTCATTCCTTGAGTTTCCCAGAGACGTGCTTCCTTACACATTTGCCCACTAGTGCTTTGCTCTCTCACCCTTCAGATAATCTCTCTGCCCTTCAAGCTTTGGCCTGTCTGACTATACTGGCCCAGACCCTTGGGACAGAAGATCAGCATCTCTATTCCTAGCATTCAAGTTCTTCAGCATTGCAAATTTAATTTTTTTTGTATATTCACTATGCAAGAAGAAACAGATATGGTGATTTTCACTGCCCAGAAATTTTTAAAAGAAAAGTTATTTAATCAGGTCTCAAGTGGATACTGTGAAAATAATAGAAGTTTTATTAAGTCCAGCTCTTGGAGAATCAGATTAACTCACCGACTTGTTTTCTATACCTGAATGTTCATATAGTAAAGTGCCATCCTTGTCATGTTCATTGACAGAGACAAGAGCGAGTATCAGAAGCTACATTTTCTTTGGCCATAACATGATTTCATGCTCTAGTATACAGTATGACTGGTAGTGAACATCCAGTGTAACATACGCAGCCGTCTTCACAAGCAATGAGATTGATCTTTACTTACGCACAATACAGTTCTCAGTCCTTTAAGTCAAAGCTTTACTGTTGCATGTTTTGGTATTTTTTATGTGATTAATGAAACAAATAAGTAATACACTCAAATGGGTTTTGGGCAATGTTTCATACAATGCAAGTGATGTGAACTAAAGGAAGAATTCAGGATCACTGACAGTGCTTGCAATTGCTCTTGTCTTTGCTTTTATAGTGTGCCTGTGACTAAGAGTTTTATCGATTTGATCACCTATCCCTGGAGACAAGAGCTAAATGGCTGGCAACCACAAGCATCAGCCTGCTGGACACCATGATGCTCTCGCGTCCCTATCCACACACAATGGAGGGCATAAATGTGGGATGAAGTGGTAGGCAGCAGTTCTGAAATCAGCAAGGAAGGGAAGTAACTGTATGACGCCCTGTTGCTATGCTTACTTCAAAAAGACATTTATTAGCTAAGTTGAGCTGGGTTTTGTTCTGGACACTGTAACTTCTATAAATTATGTTACCAGCTGAGACCTCAGTTTTCCCATTTCTAAAATCAATAGAGTAGACCAGATGATCTCTCATGTTCTTTCAGGCAGTCATTTTCTGGGAACCTAGTTGTTCTTAAAAATGTAATTTCTTTTTTTTTTTTTAAGATTTTATTTATTTATTTGACACAGAGAGAGAGAGAAATTACAAGTAGGCAGAGAGGCAGGCAGAGAGACAGGGAGAGGAGGAAGCAGGCTCCCTGCTGAGCAGAGAGCCCGATGCGGGCCTCGATCCCAGGATGCTGAGATCATGACCTGAGCTGAAAGCAGAGGCTTTAACCCACTGAGCCACCCAGGCGCCCTTAAAAATGTAATTTCAAAGATAGCGCAGTGAAAGATAAATTGATGAACATTTGGGCCCAACCCAAATCAAACCTCTTTTATAATGAAGTCTCAAGTTGAAAAAAAAAAACACCCCAAAACAAGACAATTAAAAGAGCAAATAAAAACCCTCATAAGTTCTGCAATGCAAAGACATATGCATTCACAGATGGGGAGGGTAGAATGCCTCCTCTAACTTCTAAACTTCCCAATCTAATAAAACATAATCAAGTTTGGAAAACTACAGACAAATAGAAAATCAGACCAGACCAAGAGCTAAGGAGAATCATGGAAAGCTCTTTGAAAACTATTTGCCCCAAAGACATTAGATCCTGAGAGATTTAAAGGTGATTAAATTCAAAGTATTCAAGAGATACATAAATACATTCATCGTCGTGTATTCTAGAGAGTAGAGATGTAGAAAGTATCCCATTCATTCTACAAGGCAGATGGATCCTGATCCCCAAAGGTAGTAAGATATTATGCAGAAAACAAGGAAAACAAAACACTCTAAACCATGAACATAGATTCAAAACTGTAACTAGTTCACAATACAGTTTAACAATTTAATATTGCTGATTAAATAATCCAATAGAAATTCCCCTAGTTTCAATATAAGAAATCTGAATAATGCAATAGAAGTGTATCAGTAGGCTAATAATAAAAAACAAAAGTATGTAATTATTTCAATATCTCCTAAATACATTTCATGAAATTTAACAACATTTTCATTTCTCAAGTTGGAATAAAATAACTCTTCTTAATATGGTGAATATTCCTATTTTAAACCCTCAACCAAATGATTCTTTATTAGGGGCACCAGAAACAGATCTCTAAATTAGGAATAAAATAAGTCTTTCTACTCTGCCCACTGTTGTTTAAAATTATTTAAATAGGCCTAGCTGGTACAGTAAGACAAACAAAGAAATAAAATTAATATATATTAATAAGAAAAAAGTATCATAGATCCCTAAGCCCTGTTTGCAATTCTGAAATCCAAAATATTCTGAAAATTGAGCACTTTGCATCACTTGTTTGATACACAAACTGATTTGAACTGCTGTAAAGCCACTTAGTGTGAATGTTTATACTGATGCAGAAATAATATTAATATGTTTGATTATGTGCTTCTTCCCAGACCTTGCTGGGGTGTTGTGTAATAGCTGGAATAAGCACCATATTACTATTCAAAATTCTGAATTGCAAGACATATCTGCCCTTAAGGATTTTAGATAAAATGTTGTAAATCTCTATTATGTGCAGATGGCATGATTATGCACCAAAGGCATTTTATAAATCAGATAGTATTTGTTACAATTAACAAAACATGTTTACTATAAGTAGCTGTACTCAACAAAGCTAATTTTAAGATTGTTTATTTATGTATCTGTCTACCCCCTACATTGATAAAGTGCTTGAGGGCATGGGTTACATTTTGTTCATTTCTCTGTCACTTGTATCCAGAATATTTCCTGGCATAGAAGAAGTAAGCAAACATTTTATTTTTAAGAATAAGAGATGGATGTGTAAGTAACAAAACTATCATTAGTAAGTGTTCCATTTTTAAAATTTTAATGTATAGATTTTACATAATTCCAGTGAATATTTCAACAGGATTTCAAATTTTCTTTTGCTTTAATTTCAAAACCCAAGAAGAAGTTGACAAAACTTCTTTTTTGGAAAAGCAAAACAGACAAAAATAACAACAGCAAGAAAACATTCTTTCAAAGACAAGCCACTGAAAGAGAATCCAGTTTCACGCTGGGATCATCCACTACCTCTTTGAGTGATTTTTGACAAGTTACTTACCTCTTCTAAGTACCAGTGTCCTTGTGTGGAAAAAAAAAAAAGTAAGTGAGGCTGGAGAGTTTTATACACTTATTGGCCAGTTTTTATTTTTTCCCTATGAATTTCTTCTTAATACCCTCACTGGCCTTTTTCTCTGTCAACCTGTCAATCTCTATTTTGTTAATTGATTTATGATAAACATCAGGCAGGTCACATGTGTTGAGTCACTATTCTTTATATCCTGGTACAGATTGTAGGTCTCTTTTGGGGTGTTCTGTTCTATTACATTGATATTTGCCTCTTTTTCTTCTCCAGTACCAAGACATTTTTATATGGTAACCTTATATTTCAGTATATGGTTGAGTCAGCCAGAGGTGGAACTAAGTAAGTAATTGAGGAAACAAGTTACTTTTTAATAATGTTTAAGGTAATATTATTGGCATGGGTATTATAAAAAAGAAACAGAAGCAAGTGAACAAAATAGTATTTTTAAAAATCTTTATAGCAACCCCATGAGGTAGGGATTGTTATTCCCACATTATACATAAGAAATCTGGGGTACAGAGAGTCCAAGTACCCCAGTTCTCATGGTTTGCATATGGCAGGGCCAGGATTCAGGTCTAGAGTCCATTTCCTTACGGGTCCATCTAGCAGTATTTTCCCAACAATTGGTAACATGAATTGCTTTGACAAATGGTGCTGGCAAAACACTGTATATAAAGCCTTACCTTAGAAAGTTGTTGATACGTTTTCAACTATGGACTCAGGAATAAGAGATCCGGTCGCACATTTGGAAAACTAGTCGTGGACAATGACCCCAAAGGAAGCAGAGAAAGAGGAAGCAAGCCCTGGGCTCAGAGGGCAGAACTGACACAGAGGAGGCTGCGTCTCACCTCTCATTTTTGTAATGTAAGTTCTCTGTGACCGGATGAAACTCAAGTTTACATCTTTCTGTCCGAAATGCTAAAGCAGGATCTCAAGGATTCAGCATTGGCCTTAACTACTTATTATGTAAGGGTAGGGTCTGGGGGAGAAAAAGAAGGTTCTCCGTCTGTGGAGAACCTGAATGGTTAAAGTGGGCTTAGCAGTGATTCAGAGAACAAGCACTTCAGAAAAATCACAGAGCACCATTCTCTGCTCTCCCCAGTGAGAGAGAGGTTCACCCCTTTCCCCTAGGATGGCTTCACAGCCCACATTGCACAGTGTGCATGCAGACTGACCTTGCTTAGTGCATGGCCACTTTTTTCACAAGAAGGTACTCCCTGGTCTATTCCCAAGGTTTCTTAGGGAAAATCCTTCACGTTCACAGGCCTTTTTCCAGAGCAGCTGCAATCATCTCATCCTGTGTCTTCTACCCACTCCTCTGCTCTCTTTAAGTAGAATTTACTAAATGACTGCCACTGCCCAGCACTCTGCTAGGCCCTAGGAAGACAGAAGCAATTAAAAAAGCAAAGACTCAGATTGCAAGGGCTTTTCAGGCAACAGAGAAGAAGACATAAGGCATAGGATCCTTCAGTCCTGAAAAATAAGGCCAGGAATTTATATAGAAGCTACGAATATAAGTTTCACAGAGAAGCTGATTTTACAAAGGAATTTGAAAGGTGAATAGGAGTTTGCTGAACAGGCAAGGCAGCAGTAAGCAAAGAGCATTCCAGGCAGAAGAATCTGCACGTGCAAAGGTGCAACAGGTGTGGAAAAGTACAAGGAACATACAAGGAAAGACTATGAGGAGAAGCCAGAGAGGCATTCTCTTAAGGGACATGGTAGATAGTGAAGAATTTGGATTTTAACACAAAGGTAATCATGAGCAATTGGGGTTTTACACACAAGGAAGATGAAACAGATGCTCTTGCTTCATGATCATCTCAAGACTAGAGGGATCACATCACCACAGTCATGTCCCATGAACAGCACAAACTTTCCTCTGCTATAGGAATTTGTCCCCTCCAGACCTGGCTCACCCAGATATAGTCTTTGGGCCCTGTCCTTTTAAGTGCCCAGGTCCCCTTGCAAGGCCTGACTTTGCAGCAGAGCCCTTTTCTCCACTTCCTCCTGTCTGCCGCATACGATGACCCCCGTTCTGGGTGGTTCTTCTTACTAAAGTGTAGTTCAGGAGCCATTCACAACTATATTGCCTGTAAGCTTGTTAAAAATGCAGAATCTCAGGCCCTGATAAAGACCTACTCAGTAAGAACCTGAATTTTCCCAAGATCCCCAGGGAGTCATCTACACATCAAGGTATACTTTAATGGGCCACACTAGGTTTCACTGCAGAGCCATCTCAGATGCCCCAGGCACGCGCAGAGTGTAGGCAGAGGTGTGGGAGGAAAAGGGCGTCCTTCAGGACCATGCCCTAGACTGGCAAATGTCTGAAGCTGGTGGCTAAAAACACTCCACGTTACTTGATTTTATAGCAGTCTTACTAGGGGAGTAACAGTAGTCTCAGCACACAGAAAAAGAAAGATCATTTAATCTCATTGTACGACCTCTTCCCTGTAGTTCTTCACGAACTCCAGGAAGAAAGAATTCACCATCTCTGCTGATCTAAAAAACAAGGTCCCAACCCAGAACAGAAAGAGATCTGCTGCACTTTAATAAACAACTCTCCATTCCTGCCAGCCTTGGACGGCCACCTGTCCAGCCTGGCCAGGCCAGTGAATCTCAAGTGCAAAGGCTGTCTTACGGGATTCGCCTTCCCTCAGCTGTCCCTTCACCGCCCTCCCCATCTTGCCTTTTCCTCCTACACAAATACTGCAGGTAGATTTCATATTCTGTGTCTCACACTGAGTTTCAGATTCTCAGTCAGCAGTCCCATCTCAGAGAGAGAAATCAAGCAGTTGAAAAGCAGTCTGCCCTCAGAGAGGGAAGGAAAAGCAGGTAGATTTGATAGAACTGCCTAACAAAGTGTATTTATGAACATCATTGGAACAAATGTCCCCCTGTAACTGCAGCCATCATCTCCTAATGTCACATCATGGAGACAGTGGAAAACAAATAGGACTTAAAACCTGATTTCCTATCCGCTGGCGATGGCATCCTCCTCCTCCAGCCTCCCTTGCTAGGCAGCATATGACTCACAGCTTCCTTCTAACTTCTAAAGCACTTCAGGACCAAAAAGAAAAGAAAAGAACAAAATATTTAAAAATAAATAAATCCCATCAGTAGCTTGTTTCTTAATGCATTAGGCAACTGATCACTCCAGATGCCTTCAAAGGTGCTGAAATGAATTACCAGGGGCTCAGACTCCTTGGAAATTGATCTGACAGTGGGAGAAATGCAACCAATTTGATTTGAAAAATTCCAAGCTATTCTTTTCGTAGAGCTTTGATGTTCTGAGTTTCTTAGTTGTCTCCTTCGCTACTCTTCGCCTATGCTCCCGACTCAGACATTTCCTCTGCCCCTTCTATGTCTACTGCACTGCCCCCATCCAGCACCCCATGTCCTCCTTCTCTCCTTGGGAAGGTTGCATGAGCTTCTTGCTGGTCTCTGACTGTAAGCCCTTTCCTCTCCAGCCCACTCTTTGCTTTGTGGGATTCATGTTTGCATATATAACTGTTTTTTTTTTCATTTAGACTGTGAACATCTTGAAATTAGAGACTGCCACAAGTCTTTTATATTTCTGTCTCCAGACCAGTGCTATGGAAAAGTATCAAAACTACTGTTCAAAGAATGATTTAAAGGTTATGCTACAATGGCTGCTGTGCTTTGAGCACCAGCGATGTAGATAAGGAAACACAGGATCGAACCAGTCCCTTCTTTTGGTGAAGATAGCTTTTCTTCCGCTGAAGAGGAAAGACCATGATGGGAGATATCCTCCCTATTGTCTTAGCTGCCCCTTCTCTGGCAGTCAGGACTCATCCAGAATATATAAACATGGGGAACAAATAATTCAGTTCTTTGCAGGTGAAATTCTATTAAAATGAATATCAAGCCTTAAATATGTGGTAAAGAGTCCCATGAGTTCTGCCAGAGGGGTGTGTGAAAGTCAAAGACATGCCCATGAGGTCAGTCTGGGGAAGCCAAAATGCTATGGGCTGATCATATGTATTTAATTCAAATCTGTTTCACGAACTGCAGAAATTTATTTTAGGTAGTAAATTTCATGAATTCTAATATTGTAGAACTTCAGTCATCTCTTCCCAACTTGTAATTCTTATTAGAGGCAATTCTGACTTACTCTGTCAGTTTACTTCCTTATGTTTTTTTCTAGAAACCTTAAGAACTTTTGTTTCAACTTGTGTGTTATATATTTATCAATAATAACATTTTAAAAAATAACATTTCTTATGAATTGATAAGAATGGGCCAGAACTGTGCTAGGTGCCTGCTATAGTCTTTAAGTTTGTGTTCTCCAAAATGCCTATGTTGAAATCCCAAACCCCAAAGGTGATAGTACTGGTAGGCAGAGCCTTTGGGGGGTACTTAAGTCACAAAGGTGGATTCCTCATGAGACGGATTAGAGATTTATGAAAGAAGCTCCAGAGAGATCCCTTGACTCCTTCTACCGTGTGAGGATACTGTAAAAAGGCACCCAGCTATGGCCCTCACTTGAAAATGCTGGTACCCTAATCTTGGACTTCCCATCCTCTGGAATTGTGAGAAATAAATGCCTGTTGTTTATAAGATACCCATCTGTGGTATTTTGTCATAGTAGCCTAAATGAAATGAGACAGTATGTTTAATGTATAATCTCATTTAACTTCACAAAAATTGAAGATAGATATAGTAAAGCCCTATGAGAAAATGCCCCATGGTAATAACTTCAGACATATGATACATAATATGTAATATACACACATACCAATATATAATATATATATACACATACCAATAAACATTAAACCAATCAGAATTTCACCTATATTATAATTCACATATAATTAGCTCTCATCCTCTGCGTAACCCCTATTTTCGGACAGACACGGAGACTGGATAAAATTCTTATTTTATGCAGATGGAGGTAAGACTGGTCAAAAAAATATCAGTCCACTCTGTTTGGAAATCGGGGACTCTAAATATGGATCCCTGAGTTTCTAATATTCTCTTGGCTCATTAGGCTGAGAAAGAACAAGCCACATCCAACAGCACAAAGTCCCAGTAACAACATGACGCTGAATAGCCCCCATTAATATTTACACTGCAATGGACTACTGCCAAAAGAGGGCGCCAAATCAACAGTCAGAAACTAGATGGGTTTGGACTGCCCAGGTGGACTCTTTAAACTCCTGGCCAGCAGGCTATAAAGGTTCACTCCAGTTATTTCATTAATGCAGCTCCTTGGTTTATATGATTGAATTTTTATGAACCACTTATCCTCTTATGGCAGGACCCACTGTACTATAGCCCCGTATTACACATAAGGAAAGTGAGGTTCAGCCAAGGAAGCTTGCTTTGTCCCAAGAGCAGCAGGCAGTAGATGTGGAAAGTGAACCTGGATGAGTCTCATTCCAAAGCTCACAGTTGTCACTACCGAAGCCATGACTCCTAAACATGACTAGCGCTGAGCATGTCCTGTGGGTCTGACATTGTGCTACACATTTTATATTCATCATGCCACTTAATCCTTTATGACCACCCAGTGTAATTGGAGAGCATATCCCTATTTTACAGATGATGAAACTGATGTTTCTGGGGTTGCGCAACTAGTCTAAGAATTCACAGCTAGTGGGGCGCCAGGGTGGCTCAGTAGGTTAAAACCTTTGCCTTCAGCTTGACTCATGATCTGAGGGGCCTGGGATCGAGCCCCGCATCGGGCTCTCTGCTCAGCAGGGAGCCTGCTACCTCCTCTCTCTGCCTGCCTCTCTGCCTACTTGTGATCTCTCTTTCTCTGTGTCAAATAAATAAATAAAAATCTAAAAAAAAAAAAAAAAGAATTCACAGCTGGTGAATGTCAGAGACAGGACTCAAAGTTGGGTACCTCTAGATGATTCCAGAGTTGTCAGGAAATAACTGGAGTTGGGCTAGATAAAAGAGTTAAAGAGTTAATTTAGGGGTGTAGAACAAGAATGATGCCTTTTGCAAACAACCATTCGGAGGAAGGAAAGGTGACTGAATGTAACTCTCCTCCACTTACACCTCCAATGGGCAGGAGGGAGGAACTGGACAAATGTAGGCATTAACAGCAGATGCTTTCAGTCCACATTTTGGGCACAGAGGTGGCAGCCAGGAAGATAACTCTCTGGACCATTAAATCAGAAAGACCCTGGATATTCAGACTAGTTAGATGAAGCCCAGACACAGAAAAAAAAAACTAAATTGCTCTTAGCCTATGGTAGTCTACAACACAGAACACAATACAACAGATACATAAGCTAAAAGTGTCTCCTGGGGAAGAGATGGTATACAGAATGGAAATGTGCAATCCTCCTATTTTAAATTAGAAATGTAAAAAATGTTACTGATATTCTCTTTATTAAGTTTGCCATTTTTGGGCGCCTGGGTGGCTCAGTGGGTTAAAGCCTCTGCCTTCGGCTCAGGTCATGATCTCAGGGTCTTGGGATCGAGGCCCGAATCAGGCTCCGTGCTCGGCAAGGAGCCTGCTTCCTCCTCTCTCTCTGCCTGCCTCTCAACCTCAAGCCTCCTTGTGATCTCTCTCTCTCTCTCTGTCAAATAAATAAATAAAATCTTTTAAAAAAAAGTTTGCCATTTTTATTGATTTTATTTTTTATTTTATTTTTTTAAAGATTTTATTTATTCATTTGACACAGAGAGATTACAAGTAGGCAGAGAGGCAGGCAGAGAGAGAGAGAGGAGAGAGGAGGAAGCAGGCTCCCCGCTGAGCAGAGAGCCTGATGTGGGCCTCGATCCCAGGACCCTGGGATCATGACCTGAGCTGAAGGCAGCGGCTTTAACCCACTGAGCCACCCAGGCGCCCTTATTGATTTTATTAAATATGAAAAAAATTAAAATGCTTTCTGAGGGTCACCATAACTTCAGTCCCCTAAACACTATTTTTTCTTGTCCTGACTTAAGATCTTAAACCTTCTTAAGATAAGAAGACAAGCATGGCCACAGTTATTTCCAAGGATCTAACCCTACAATTAGGGATAGGCTGCTGCCCTTGCATCTGCTTTGTCCAAGAAATATGCCCTGAAGTGTTCTGAATGCTGTGTCAGCTCCCGTAGCCTGCAGGGAGGTGGGATCTTAAACACAGCTCGGGGAAGCTGGACCAGCATCCCTGCTACGCCCTGTCAAGCTGCATCCATCGAATTAGGTTAGGAGTTAAGATGTTACATGATGTGACCAAAGGGATCAGAAGCAATAACACAACCTGTCAGCCAGTGCTTTCCTGACTATTCTGGGGAAAAGAGATTGCATGCTGGAGTGCTGAGGAGGTAAGAGGGGCATGTGCTTGGGGGAGTGGGAGGAGGGCTCTTTGGTTCCTTATTTACAAAAGTGGTGCTTGGTGGGGAGGGGGTGGTAAATCAGTCTGTGTTCCCTAAACTGATGTTAGGGTTTTGCTACAATACCAAATGCCTTTTTTTTTTTTTTTTTTTAAAAGGACAAGAGTTGTAAAAACTTGCACGCAGCATTTCAGGCACTAGATGGTCTCCCAGGAGCAAGGTCAGAAAGAAAGATTTGTGAGGCCTTCTGTTTCATAAGGGTGAGGGAGGGTCAGCTCAGCCAACCCTGCGCTCAGGTAGGGCCAGGAAATGCAACTGAAGGTTGAGGACACCTGGCGCCAACTCGGAGGTGATGGAATCATGGCTTCTGTTTGTGGGCACTGGGGCCACGGGGCTCGCCTCAGCTCAGTGCTGACGAATACCCTGACGCTGGCAGACAGAAAACAGATGCAGCTCAGCTCCTGTATGAACCATGCAGATGCCATCCTTGAAATGTGTCCACTGGGACCGACCTACAAACATACTACCTTACAGGTATTCCAGTGACAGAAAATTCAAACAAGGAAGAGATCTTCAGGGAGAGCGTATCCCACTAAACATACACTCAGGGCTGTGATGAGCTCCAAATCTGCAACAGGTCACTAGTAGAGAATTTCCAATTACTGGATGCTTCTCCTATGGGTTCTTGCCCCCTTGTTCAACTTGAAGTCTGCCGATGCACACTGACCTAATGCACGGGGACACAGACGTAAACTAAACACTTGATTCTGGATTCTCCTCATTTGTTCAAGACCCGACAAACCAGTGCCTTTGAAACTGCAGGGGCAATATAGTGTGTCCACTGGGAAGATGGGTTCTGAAGCCATATACCACCTCTGCTGCTTTCTAGTTCTATGGACTTGGAAAAATTACTTTTTCCAGAGTTATTACAACTCTGTGTGCTTTAGTTTATGCACCTGCAAGATAGGGATGATATTAATACCATTCTCATTTTAATGAGTTATTATATACAAATACTGAACAGTACCTGGCACTTACATAGTCATTGATCCATAGATGTCAGCTATTTTATTTCTGACTCCTGGGTTTGCCTTTTCTTTCCGTCTTCTTAAAGGGAAGTCTTGCCTTTCAGACTTAAGGGTTTGTATTTGGTTTATGTTGCTTGACACCTGGCCATTTCTCAAGGACTCTGGCTTGGAGCTCGATGGTTTGGCTACTCAGATAAAATTTCTCTCTTTATAGCTAGTCTCTGGAAACTTGATTTCTGGCATCAGCCTTCCAGGCAATCTGGTTCCCTGAATTTAGGGAATGGTTTTTACCAGCCAAATGTCTGTGGTAGAGAACCCTTATTCATGTCCATTAATTTGAAGGTTTCTTGACATCTTGGGTCCCTCCTCCCAGAAAATGGTCCTTGAGATTCAAAATATCAGCCTGCCCACTTTCCTCCTCAGCTGACCTTCTTACTAAGGGATATACCAGGGGCTCAATAAATATTTTTGACCACCTCTCCAGTCCCTTTTCCAGGCCCAATTTCTGGTCTTGTAGTGTTTTTTTTTTAAGATTTTATTTATTTATTTGACAGAGAGAGATTACAAGTAGGCAGAGAGGCAGGCAGGGCGAGGAGGGAGCAGGCTCCCTGCTCAGCAGGGAGACCGATGCGGGCCTTGATCCCAGGACCCCGAGATCATGACCTGAGCTGAAGGCAGGAGCTTTAACCCACTGAGCCACCCAGGTGCCCAGTCCTGTAGTGTTTTTAGCCTCCATTTTGTAAGAGTGGTGTCAGGTCATCCATCTGCCCTCTGGCTAGGGACAGTTTCTCAGAAGAGGGAGTCACCCCGGGCACATCCTGGACAACTCACTGAGCTGGCATTTACTTGAGTGAACCATGTCTCTCAGTGGGATTGGGTAATCTGGTGCCTATCACATCCCAAGCCTTAGCTCTCTGCCTGGCAAACCTGGGAAAATATACCTTCTTGCATCTGAGAACTCTTAATGAAGTGCTTTAGAAAGAGGTTCTGGGAAACACAATCAATAATAACAAATATTATACCCACGTGTTGCAGTTACACATGGAAACTATGATCCTGAACAGTGGTTTTGTACATCGTCCAGGTGGCAGAACACCTGGAAATCACACGACACCACGATCGTTACACAGGCCTAGTACAAAAGACACAGTTAATCCCAGTATCTAAAGTAGGTTGACTTTTATGAGCAGAAAATATGACTAGATTGCTGTGCATAAATGCAACGGAAAACCAGAGCAAGGTAATTCAAATCTATAAAAAAATACATCATGACTTAAGCACAATCACCCATTTCTGAATCTTTCCACTAACATTATTTGCAGCTTTTTCATTAATTTGGTCACTGGCAGGTGCACATGGAAGAACCAATAAGAGCAGGTCCCAAAGGTTCAAAAGAAAACAGGGGTAAAATGAGAAAATCTTATCCATTAACTTCTTTTTTTTTCTGTGAAAGAAAAAATCTGTTGTTATTTGATTTTTACAGAGGAATACTTTAGACAAGTGGAGAAACAGCAGTATTTTCAATCTTAGATTATTCCAAGTCATGAGAAGGTTGGATTGAGGGAGGAGAGGTGGATTATAAGAACTTTCCTTTTAGGAACTCATTAATTCCCTGACTCATTCCTCTCTCTTGTGTTTCTACTCAGGTATCTCCTACCTGAGGCCACTCTAATCTTCTGGGATGGATAAATCAATGGTCTTATCAAAGTTGTCTTTTACTGGCTACTCTCAGACTCTGGATCTCTGAGTTGTAGAAAAGGACATTCCATTGTTCCTTCTTTGCTTTTTCAAAGATTCCCAGTACATCTTCTTAAAGCTAGACCTATGGGAAAGCCTGCGGTCATTTACATCTCACTCCCTGGACCCTTCTCTCAAGCATCCCTTTCGAGGTTTTTTCTTAAGTACCACTCCCTTCCCTTAGGTTGTCCCTTATGTCACTCCTTATAAAGTTGTAGCTTGCCTTTTATTCTTCATGGTCCAAGTTTCTGTTTTCCTAGTCAATGGAAATTGGAATTAGACTAGGCTGAACAGGTTTCCGTCATGTTCACATTTAAGAACCAAGGAAATTCTGCTATGCTAACGTTCCTAAGGTGGACTGCAATGCATGGTATATCAGTGACCAATAGTATGATCAGATCAGAGAACCAGCAAGCCCTGAAATGGGAATTTTTCTACAAATACCGGATATTCCAAGAGCCCCTTCCTGGGAAAGAGGCCCAGGACTATTTCTTTCACTTTGTCATGTGTAAACCATGTAGATTTGTTACCCTGACCACAATTCATTGGACCACATATTTGTACAAGAGCTATGGACAAAGAGCCGTGTTTTGGACATAAGAGAGTCCGAGGACCTACAGGATGTTTCACACAAGGACTCTTCCCACTAGAATGTCCTATCATGGGTAGTGACAAACCACCCCAATCTGTTCCTCCTACATTGGTAATAATGGAGGTGTGGTGCATTTCAGTATGGCACAGAAGCTGCAAGACAGACAGAAGCAGTGACATGTGTAATAACTGGAATAGAGAGCAGAGCTCATTGCTCTCTGAGTTGCAATTGTGGAAGACCAGCTACAATCAGAGGTGGTTCTCAGCAGTTACAAAGGTATGGTGGGATGGAAATGGTCTGGGCTATACCTCTGGGTCACTATTACATGCTGAATATTCTTCCTCTTCATAATGCCTGCCTATGTTATTGCTCAGAGGGTTTTTTCTGCTTCCTTACTCTTCCAGGTACTTTTAAAAGAAATTCCTATCAGCTGAGGTAATTTAAGTACCTCTCTCTTCTTGGCACCCTGAAAGAGTCACCATCACAGGGATATGCCACACAATTTCTTTTGGAATTTTCTCTCCTTGATGTGAGCTATGGTTGAAGTCAAAGACTGAAATATGAAAAAGCATAGAATATCTAATAATCCTTATGAGTTTCTGTTAAAATATGATATTGTACTTTCATACATACACTGTTAAATGCTGATCACTCCAAGCTACAGAGATAACAGACTGTGAAATGTTAAGACACAAAAAAGACTAATGTAGGTATAGCTTTTGATAGCCTATGCAGGGACCTATCTGGAACCCCAGAATTGGCATAAAGATTATTTTAAGCTGAAGACATCTGAGATTCGACAGATGCAAGAAAAAAAAAAAGCTATCCTTCTTGGCTCTTCCTTTATTTGACTAAAGGCAGAAATTTCTGAGAAATGAGGACAGCCATAAACTCCCTCCTCAGGGTAGGTAAGCTCTCAGAAAAGAGACCAAAAGTAAATCTACTGTTAAATCCCCTCTCCTGGGGAGTTTTAGGGTCCTGAAGAAGATGGAAAGACCACTCATTCTTGTATAGATGAGGATTATCACAAACTTTCTTATCTTCTGTTTGTTCTTCCCAAAAAACCATTTGTCTTTTCTACAGAAACTGATTTGTTCTTCCCGTAGGAGCTTCTCCTTCCCACTCTCCTTCCCATACTAAATTAGGTATACAAGTCCCAAACTATAAACCAGTCTTTTCAATTACTCATCCCCGAGTATGCCCATGTGTATGTGGTTTGCACATGTAAGTAAAATTTTCCTCCTGTTAATTTGTCTTTTGACAATTTAATCCCTAAACCCCAGGTACTAAACTGAGGGTAGAGGAAAAGTTTCTCCTCCTACCCAATAAACAATTTACTTAAGCTTACTTAAATACAGTTCTTCTCATTTTTAATTGAAATCTATTTTGGTCGAGCAGAGGGAATTTGATCTGCAAAAATTTTTGAAGTGCTAGACCTTCCCTTTGCATTACAAATAAAGGCTCAGTCCTCTCCTCTGGATTACTCCAAAGATCAAAACAACAATGACAACAACAACCACCCAACAAGAACAAAAAAAGAAAAACAAACAAAAACAAAAACAAAAAAGTACAAGGAAGAAAACCCATCCATTCAAGCCAAAAGATCTACACATTTAATGCCAGTCACCTCCACCAACTGTGATAGACCCTACTAACAGAAGTCTGTTGAGAATGCCACTTTCTAATCCACAGGGTTTTGCTCAGACTGAAGAGGAAAGGAAAATAACACCCCAGTTACTGCTCTTCCCTCCCCCCCTTGTCCAAAGACAAGTTTCTGCAAATCACAAACACTTGAGCAAATAATAATAAATTTAGTCACATATACATTTTAATTAAAATATGTTTTGTTTTACCTTAGACATTCCCATCAGTGTCCAAGAAGAAGACTGTAACTCATGCTTTCTTGTGAGTAGCAATACCGCTTATTCTGGGTAGAAGAAAACACAGAAAAACATGTAAACTCAGAGACTGCTTACTTTTAAATCTGGTGATTCACAGTTTACAGAAGAGAATAGGGATGGGAAAATGAACAAGAGCTCTTCATGGACATGATACAGGACAGCTAGCTGCAATAGGCTGCCTAAAAACCCAAAACAAACAAACAAAACAAAACAAAACAAAAATACAACAACAACAAAAAAACCAACCACTGAAAGACAGTTTTCTTAGACCTCTTTTAAAAATGATTTCTGGGAATGTAGGTGGGCAGGGACTCTGTCTTGGGAGGGAGAGGAAAGAGGTTTTTGTGTCAGAAATGCCTTGGCCAAATGATTTAATTGCTCAGACTTTTATTTTCCTCATCTGTAAAACGAGGGCAACAATACCTACCCCTTAGCCCTGTGCCGAGGATTAAATAGAAGACAGGAAAGCTCTCCCCACAGCACCTTAGGTAACAGGGACTGCAAACATATTAATGCCTACTTCTGCGGGCACCCTTCCCCAGCCTTTGCTTCTCTGGTAATTAGTTCTAACACCTTTTCACAGTGTTAGCTCCATGGCATTTAACTAAAACATAACAAAACAAAACAAAATAAAACAAAGTGAAACGAAACAAAAAAACCAACCAGGGTATCTCAATGACTTCAAAACAGCTGCTTTAAAAATGGAAAAAAAAAAAAAAGATGACACTCAACTTCACATATAATAAGAACAGCTAAGTGCATTGTGTTTATGTGCTAAACTCTGCACTAATAATTTTATATCAGTCATCTCTTTAGCCCTCACAACAAACAGATTAGAGAGTGTGATATGAGAAATCTGGGGTGTGGAGCAATCAGGTCCCTTTTTGCAGACTGCACAGACCCCCAGAGGCCAAGCTGGGACCTGAGCCTACCTCGTTCACCTGTCCCCACCCTCTTCGCCACCTCCTCATGTGGGCTCCCCATAACCTGCACCACACCCCAGATGCTGCCATGCACTCAGTGCCGTCTCTTCCCCTTCCCACCCTCCCTCCCTCCTTTCCTTCTTTCCACCTTTATTTTTAATCTAAATGTAATCACTGTTTTGTTTATTTTATTCCTCTGTTCTGCTCTGACAGACTAGCGTAGGACACTGATCATTCTCAGATAACTGGGTTCCCCCTTTTGGGCACAGCCTTTTCCTAGCTGTGTCATCTCAGATGGCTCACTTAACTTCTTTGAACCTTGGGGTTTTCTCCTCCACAAAATGAATGCATTAGGCAAGATGATACCAAGAGGCTTTTTGCAGTTTACTGGTCCTATGACTGGCTACTTTGCAAGCAGTTTCAGATCATTCTAGCATCAAGATCTTCATGGGTACCTAACAGTTGTGGACTCTAACACAGGTTTTCTTGCTTTAGCTTAAGCTCAAATTCCCAATTTCTGGGAGGAGTCATTTATATTTATATATAGTCTTTAAAGAGCTTGCAAATGAGGATGTTGATATTCAAAGAGGTTAGATCACTTACAGAAGGTCACACAGAAGTGCTAGAGACAAGATTTGAATCCAAGTCTGTGTGTCCCTAAAGCTCATGTTCTTTGCAATAGCCCAAGGCTACCAGAAAGTACTGTACAGAAAAATTAAATGACCCAAATTAGTCTCATTTCTGATATTTGACTTTAAATTTAGGGGGGTAATGATAACAATAACTGGCATACATTGTGAGATGATAATGATGATGATGATGATGATGATGATGATCTCACTTGGCCTTCCCATCATAGCAAGTGCCAGGTACTATAATCATCCTCTTTTGAAAGATGAGAAAACAGGCACAAGGACTAACATTACTTGCCCAAGACACAGGGCCAGTAAGTAGAGGATCTAGGATTTTTTTTTCTATTTTTAAATCCTGATTTATTGTTTTAGCTCAATTATTGGCTCAGGTCATGATTTATTATGCTCACTGACGTGTGACAGTTATGATACATTTTCAAGTTAATAAACTGCAGTTGTGAATACGGGATGAAAAATTTCCAGGTTGGTGTGAGGGTAACCACAAAGACAGGCACTTAGTTGTTTAGCAATTCATACACTCCAAATAAAGGCGAAGGATTTCTGTAGAAAGATTTGCCAGAGACTGTTGAGAACCTGCCTCCCGAACCATTTCCCCATTAAAATTGCCAGCTATTGCCGTTGTGTCTGGGAACCAGGAAAGAAATGACAAAGTGAATTTCAGGGGACACTGTTTGTCAGCGAGGTGTACAGCGTGTCCTTCACACTTAGGGAGTCAGGCCTACGTGCTGTCTATCTCGGGCGGAGGGAACCTGAGCTCCAAGGAGAAAGCAGGTAAAGCAAACAGCCGATGAAGAAGCTCTGTTTATTTAGCTGGGTCCAGATTTACCAAGAAAATGCCTTCCAGATGCATTCCAAACACGGTGGCATGATTAGGATGGAGAAAACAGTCAAGTTTATTTGGCTTCTGTGGGGGATTTGTTTGTATATTCTAATTGCATCATGGTTTAGCTTTATTTCATCTGGAACCTGACTGCAAAATGAGCATATTGATTACCTGTCATGGATGCATATTTCTCAATTAACAGCCATCAAGGCTTATAAAATCTCAGCTACGTCAAGACCCACGAGCAGAGTTTAGTACGACTGTGAGTAGTCACGCTACCCCTTTTCACTGAGCATCCACCATGATGCTGGTACCTACACACCACATAAGCTGGTTTATTTAAATCTCACTCCTTCAAACTATATATTATCATCTTTCTGTCTTTTAAGTGAGGAAACAAAGGCTCAGGGAAATTAAAAACCTTGCTTCGGGCAGCACCATCAGTAAGTGGTGGAGTAGGGATTTGAACTCGTATAGGTAACAATTCAAATTCCACAGGGCTTCGTGGCACACGCAGGCAGGGTGGTGCGCTGGTGATGGAGTTCAGCTCTGTCACTTGCTACATCTGTGGCCTTGAGTAAGTTTCTGAACATCTCTGTGTCTCAGCTTCCTCACTTGTAGAGCTGGCGAAATCACAGTCCAGAGATGGTTAGGATTAAATGAACTACCCCATGCATGGTATTGAGATGAGTGTCTGAGATAAGGAGGCACTGTTATTTTACATCCTCTGGATGCTGTGAAAAACAAACTATAAATCTTTGACCTTCAGAAACTTGCTGGAGGCACTCTGTACTTCCAAAGACTTTGCAACAATTCAATTTTCCTCACAGCAGCCTAGTGCTTCAGGTCAGACAACTGTCTCTCCCCCTCTCAGACTGAGACATGTGCCCTCACTATGCCAGAATATTTTCAGTCCACACAATTCATGATCCTCCTTATCACATCTGAGGACACACATAATACTGTTATTGGTTTATCTACCATGTGCTTTAGATACCTCAGGTTGACCCCTCACGACAACCTTACAACTTGATGCTTTTAGCTCCACTTCACAGATGAAGGTGAGATGGACCAGAAAATCAAGATGATTTGTCCAAATTCATGTATGTGGTATACAGCAAGATCGGATTTGAAGACAAATCTGAATGGATCCTAAATTTGTATGTTTGCCTCCAAATCTTGACACTTAACCAGTGATGATTTCTCCTTGTACCCATGGTGAATTTCTACTCCTTTGGTGAGATTCAGTGTTTCTCTGATTTTGATCTATTCAACACATATTTTACAGAGTCCTTTCTATGTTCTACTTTACCGGGTGCTGTGTGAACAGGGATGAATACAAACATGGTATCTGCATGAAGCTCACAGCCTGAGTGGGTGGTATACAATTACACACTTGATATGTCCTAAGAAGAAAATGATGGAAGAGTCTAGAATGGAAAAAAAAAAAAGAAAATGAAAAAGAAAAAAGGAGGGCAACAGGCCAATAGATGGCTTGGGGCTCTCTGAGGAAATGACATTTCAGCTGAGAGGACAATGAGAAAGAGGCAACATGTGAAGAGAAAGGGGTTTCTGGCAGAGGAGGAGCATACGCGCAGATCCTGAGAAAAAAACAAGAGCCTGGGAACCAGATGAAAGCATGCCTGTGGCGGGGAGAATGAGGAACAGGGGTGGAGATTAGGGCAAGAGCCTGGGGCCACATCACTCGGGGGGCCCAGGGGGCCACCATGAGGTGTTGAGTTCTGAGTCCCACAGCACCTCACGCAGTTCTCGTTGGGAGACAAGTCGTTATCACATTGCATTGTCATCATAAGCTTATGTGTCTACTTCCCATCTAGACCATGAGCTTCATAGGAGCCTATGACACCGTTCAGGGCAAAGCGGGCATTGAGCAAACTGAACGAATGAATGAACAAACTGCGTCTGCTACTGCTGCAATCTTGTACGATTCTTACCGAAAGAGAGAGAATAATCAAGCTGGAGTGAAAAATAAAAGGTGAGCTTTTTGCTCCTGGCTAAGAATCAAATCAACCAAATGTCTTCACATATATATTTATATTTACGTAAAGGTAGATAGGCATTATATATTAATAATCATAGCCAACAATCACTCAACACTGGACTTAGTAGTTCCTATGCAACCTATTTAATTTTTGTGAAAATAAATATTAAGTAGTTATTGTTAATTCCCATTCAGAGAGAAAACAACAACATAATAACACATAATCACAATGATACTGAAACTAAAGCAGAGTATCAATAAATGACCCAGGGTAAAAAAAGAGTACTTGTGGCAGCCCAGTTTGCACCCAGGCATTTTATTCAAAAAGGCTATATGCTTGGCCACCTTATGATAATGTCTCTCAGGATACTTATCTGTGGAATTTTTCAAAGTTTAAAAGTATAAAACATAATATATAAAATAATAGTCATTGAAAGGAAACCAGTAATGGTAAATATCAAAAAGTAGAAATAATGCATTTGTAACAATATTGAGTGGTTACTAAAAAAGATAAAATTTGATAGAATCTCACTGATAATGACTAGAAAGCAATATAGAAAAAGGAAAGCATTCCCTGTCTTAGATTGGTACATTAACTTAACTTCTTTATTTTTGAATCTTGGATCACTGAAAAAATAAAATTAAAAAAATTTTTAAGGGGCACCTGTGTGACTCAGTGGGTTAAAGCCTCTGCCTTCAGCTCAGGTCATGATCTCAGGGTTCTGGGATCAAGCCCCATATGGGCTCTCTGCTCAGCAGGGAGCCTGCTTCCTCCTCTCTGTCTACCTGCCTCTCTGCCTACTTGTAATTTCTCTCTGCCTACTTGTAATCTCTGTCAAATAAATAAATAAAATTTAAAAAAAATTATTTTAAAATTAAAAAAATAAAATATTCCTGTTTAAAAAATAAATAAATAAAACAAGCAAAAACAATTTAACTTCTTTATTTTTATTATGTTGCTTGTATGTTACATAAAAATTAGCAGGAGGGCGCCTGGGTGGCTCAGTGGGTTAGAGCCTCTGCTTTCGGCTCAGGTCATGATCTCAGCGTCCTGGGATCGAGGCCCGCATCGGGCTCTCTGCTCAGCAGGGAGCCTGCTTTCTCCTCTCCCTGTCTCTCTGCCTGCCTCTCTGCCTACTTGTAATCTCTCTCTCTGTGTCAAATAAATAAATAAAATCTTAAAAAAAAATTAGCAGGAAACAGGAAGCAATGGGAGGTATGATTTCCTAGGAATGGCGGACCAAGAAACTGGGTAAACAAGCCAATATTTGCATACTTTCCACTTTTTCTATTACTAGTCCCAGCTCACTATGTCTAGAAGGTCTTCTTTCTCCCCCTGCTATCTGAATAACACCTAATCATTCTTCAACACCCAGATCAAATTCCTCTCAGTCTGGGAAGCCCTACCTTTTAGGTTCCCACCAGACCATCCATTTTCTTCTTATAGTTTATAAAATGTTATAGCATAACATCTTCTGATTCATCGAATGCAGAAACCAAGCCCTACATCTAGTAGGCAGTTTGTAATAGTTGCTGAGAGAGCAAATGAATTAATTATACTGCCCAATCATCGCTTTCAATGCAAGTGTTGGAGGCAGTGAGCAAAGGGAAATTATTCAGGTGTTCCAGACACTGATCTGGACACTTGGTTTGAATTACTACATTTAGTATTCACAAAAGAGTTGTTGAACGTGTATCTCTATCCCCATTTTATATTTTATAGAGGAAACAGGCTCAAGGAAAATAAACTATTCACATTAGTGAGAATTAATTTTGCTTTCTTGAGAGAGATAGGACAAGTCGTGGAAAACACAAAGTATTGGGGACTTGGGGAGAGATTAAAAATAATAATAATAATAAGAGGAAATAATGCTTAGTAGCATTTGGAATGAGAGTAAGATGCAGTCTCTGCTCCCATGGCCCTAGGCTGCTCTGAGGCAGGTGAGCACAGAGGTTAAGAGCAAGGTTGCTGGGGCCAGCCTGCCTTGGTTGGAATCTCGCCTCTGCTACTACCTACCCATGTGACCCTGGGCAAATTGCCTAAACTTTTCGAGATTCGGTTTACCCATCTGTAAAGTGGGGATGATAATAGTAGCATTTACCTTCCCAGGATATTCTGAGGATGAAATGAGGTAACATAGGTGATGTAAGTCATCCTCTGGTCCTTAGGAAGTCTGAAAGTGTGAATGAACTTTTGTTTTTCAATGCTTTCATCAGTAACAAAGAAAAAGTTAGTTAGAAGTTAAATAATGAGTGTCGCCTTGTCAGACACAGACAAATGAATGCACTGTTTATTGTAAAAAATAAAAAAACAACCCAACAAAACAAAACAGAATACTCTAGAATGACATGGAAGCTACTGAGGAGGCAGCACTCCCTCTACAGGGCACCGTGCCAAGCTTGGCAGCACCACCTTGGTGATCCTCACAAGACCACTAGGAGGTAGGGCTCTTTTAAACATTTTTTTTTGTTGTTGTTGTTCATTTTACCCTGAGTAAAATGAGGGTCAGAGAACTGATATGACTTGACCATGGTCACAAACTACATGTAAGAGCCGGGATTCAAACCCAAATTTGTCTTGTGTCAAGACTTGTGTCCATAGCCCCATGCTGGGCTTACCCCCCAGGTCCACTTCTTCTTCCTCCTAAAAGTTTGTCAGCTGCTGCATTATCCTGACTATGAATAATGCTCTCTAACAACCAAAGGCAGGGGAAGAGGGAGCTAATTTATTCTGCATTGTTCCAGAGGGCACAGAGAACATAGCATAAAAGAAAGGAACTTTGGTCCAACATTAGAAAAGATCTTTGGTGATAATGAGGTACCTGTGGAAGCAGGGTACTATTACTAGACTTAGGAGTCAGAGAGGTGTTGAATTTCATCTGCATTTCTTACCAGCTAGGGCAACAAACAAATGCACATTCTCTAATCGTCAGTTTTCTCATCTGTATAGCCAATATAAGAATCCTTAATTCAATTGGTCGTTTGGAGAATAAGATAAGATTATAGACACAAACTGCTGAGAGTCAACGTGTGTTTGCTCCTTCCATTTACCCCATTTTTTAAGCAATTAGAGCTGTTCAATAATGCAGTGGGAAGTATTGATCCCCTTCCCCATTCCCCACCATTGGAAGTAAACACACAGTGGAGTGGCTAAATGATAGGGCTCTGTATTGCCAACCCAAACCTCATCTGATAGAAGAACTTCAAGGACCCTCCCCCCCTAAGTTGCTATGGAATTAGGAAGGACAGATAATGTGGTGGATGGTTAAACAAAGATTCAAGATAACCTCAACAGTTTGAGCAGGGAGTTAAAATTAAGGCAATGAAATTGAACAGGGTATCAAAAAAAGATTTGCATTTAAATTAGAAATAAACAAGCGCAATAACAACATATCTTGCTTACAGAGAATGGCAGAGGTATGATTTGGCCATAGTGCAAGTGAAAACATGCTAGGTTTTTTTTCGTTTTGTTTTGTTTTGTTTGTTTTGCTTTATCAATCACCAGCTCAACACGTGACTTGACTTCTAAAACAAATCTGAATTGCATTTTGCATTTTTAGAAATTCCAGATCTAGGCCAGGGAACTAATTGTCCCACTATATTATGCACACCTTACTGGGGGAAAATTTAATTCTAAAGTCAGCATATAAGTGAAAAATTTCATATTATCAAAACTAACTTTGAAAAATCCTTATTTTACACAAAAAGCACAGTATACATGATTTAGAGTATACAAGCCTGTTTGGTAGCTCTTATGCACAACACAATTTAAGTCCTGCAGGGCTATATTCTGCCCACAATAAAAGTACAACCATTCTACCTTTTAAAAATTAAGCAAATCTCTAATGGTGAATGGGCATTGAAGAATTATGAAGTGTTCCAGCTTGTTTTCAGGGTTTACTTAATTTTTAAAAAAATCATTAAGCCTTTATAACTTATAGATTGTTATGCAGATTAAATGAGAAAATATATATCGATCTTAACTAAGCATTAAATTTTTAGAGGAAAATTGAGAAATCAAAGATTGGTGACCAGGACTGTGAGAGATTGGAGACTGAGCCATAAAGCAGGATTCAGTAAACTATAGCCTTGGGCAAAATGTGGATTGCAGTCTGTGTTTTTACCCCTGAAGTGAAGTTTTTTGTTTTGTTTTATTTTTGTTTTTTTAAGATTATTAAAAAGTTGTAAGAAAGAAAAAAGAAGAGGAAGAACAATATGTGGCAGAGACCATTTGTGGTCTGCAAAGTCTAAAATATTTACTTTCTGGCCTTTTACAGAAAAATTTCACTGATCCTGGCCATAAAATGTGTCACTGGAGACTCCCCACAGCAAAGAAGAAGACCAATCTCATTATCTCTGAGTTTATGACCACACTCCCTCACAGGTCCCTTCTCCACTGTCAGCTCCTCCAGTAGCTCCAGAGCTACCTCTTGCTCTCAAAATGCTAAATGGTCTGTAGTTCTTCACCCCAGGCATACTATTTCATTCCTCTGGGTTTTTGCTGGCCCTGTTCCCCTGTAAAATTCTTCTCTTCTGTACTCAAGAGTGCACATGCAGACTGCTTTCTTTTTAACCAACTCTAATTAAATGCAACTGTTCTTTCATGGCCTGTCCTAGAATCTAGAGTCTTAGATGGTAAGCTCCTATAAAATAACTCAAATTATTTATCTGTGCCTTTAGCACCTAACACTGTCCCTGAAACCCAGTAGGTTCTCAGTCAACGTTTTCTAAATGGAGGTAAATATGTTTAAATATTAAGAGAGCTGTTAGTGCAGGAAGGAGTGGACTGCTCTGGGGAGACTTCACAAAGCAAAAATGGGAACAGGGAGGAAAAATTACAGTTAGGAAGGAAGGGACTTGTCCAAATTCCCACTGAGATAAGAAAAGATAAAGGAGCAGATTCTATCCTCAAGAAGACCTGACTTTGAATCCTAGCACCATGTCTGGATTTCAGTCTGGGGCTTCAAACAGAGGGATTCCCCTCTGGAGCCAGTTTTCTTAAGTGTAGCCCCGAGTTTTAACACTTGCCTTGTAGGGACAGGGAAGATTAAGACCATGTGAATTAGAAAGGCAGTAGTAGGTAACTGGTTCCTTTTTACCCCTTTCTAACTCCTCATATGCACAGGTTTCTCCCCAGTGCCCCCGCTCTCCCCACAGCACCTGAAAAATAGAAACCCAAGCGAATTTCCAACGAAACCGCTCCCAACATTACATCAAAGTTTCCCCTGACTTAATATACCACCCCTAGAAGATAAACACTAGGATTCTGTCAACAAAGGCAGGCTATGCATTCAGAGAAGACAGTTCATAGTAATTTTGTCAGCAAAATTGTTACAATAAAGGCCCAAACAACACTTCATCTCCCTGTCAGTTGTCTTGAAAGGGCAGATTACTTTTTCCTCAATCTTGGCACATCCAATTAAGGTAGACTTACAAGCCAGGCAGGTGTAAAGTGCAAGCCAGCACTTGTTCACATTAGCAATTATCAATGGAAAACTCCGTGAATGCGAAGGCTTGGCACCACTGTTGCCTGGCAACCATTAGCCTGTAGAGGCAGGGCGGACAATGACATGAAAGCTTGACATCTTTGACCTGAAAAAAGATGGTTTCTCTTTCTCCATTTTTCCCAGTTACTCTTTGTGTTTGTCATTGCGAGTTCCCAAATCAAACACTTTATATCACCTGCCTGGCATTTGGGAATCGACCCAAGACTTAAATTGGCAATTATACATCTCTGATGAATATGTTTTGAACACCTAGTATGTGCCAGGCTCTGTGTAAGAAAAGTGAGTTTCAATCTAGAAAAGTAAACTCGCTTTCATTTTCTTTCTTTCTTTCTTTCTTTTTTTTTTAAGATTTTATTTATTTATTTGACACAGAGAGGGAGAGAGATCACAAGTAGGCAGAGAGGCAGGCAGAGAGAGAGGAGGAAGCAGGCTCCCCGCCGAGCAGGGAGCCTGATGCGATGCGGGCCTGGATCCCAGGACCCTGAGATCATGACCTGAGCTGAAGGCAGAGGCTTTAACCCACTGAGCCACCCAGGCACACTTTTTTTTTTCTTTCTTTCTTCCTTCTTTCCTTTTCACATACATTCATTCAACAAAACAATATCGAGGGAATTGTGTGTGCCAAGCACTGTGCTTGACACAGCTGAGGCAGAGACTGATGTAGGGAACAAAGGCAAAAGGAAAACATTATTTCCTTACTATTTACAGCCCATTGACAAGTCCGAGACAGGTAGAGTGACCTTCCTCTGGGAATTTAGCTGCCTCCATGCTGACACATTTTGCTAAGAGCAAAAGGCACTCTGAGTGGGAGCTCCCCAGGATCCTGTAAGTCTACTTTAAAACTGAAAAATTCCTTTGGAAACTTTCTTTATCTCTACCAACCCCCCAAGATACCACCTCACCCTAAGCATGTGGCGCATTGATATATATCTGAAGGGCCTCATGACTAATGTTGTACGAGACAGTAATAAATGAACTTTTCCTAACAATAGCTAGCCCCCTCAAGGTCCAGGAAACCTTCCTTCCAAATCCCTCAGAGATTTTCGTGGTTCCTAACCCCCTCTCAACTTGAAAGTATTTAATGAGTCACCATCACAACCCCAGGGCAGCTCTTGCTGCCCACAGGACCTGTCCCTATGCTTTAGTAAAACCACTTTTTTTCACTGAAGACATCCCAAGAATTCTTTCTTGGTTCCAAACCCCAGCATTTCCACACTGGAGATGACTGAGAACTAGTCTGTCCCGTCAGGAAGTTCTCAGTCACATTGATAAGGTATAAAAACACAGGAACCATAGGTAAAGGCTAATGTGTCCTATACGAAAGGTTAAAAAAAAGTCTTACAAAAATGTTATAACCACACACACACACAAAGAAACCAAGAAAATGCTTCAGAGATTTGAAAAGATAGAATGTCAAAATAAAAATGCCATTTATTACCCTTATAACTCATATTGCTAGTTCATTCTTTTACCTATTCATTCATTTATTCACATGTATATTGGATGATGTAGGGTAAAAGAAATCCAATGGAGAATAAGTTTGGAAAAGAGGAGAAGAAACAGAAAGAGAAAGCATGCGTAAGGACAGGCTGTGGGAGGAATTCATATTTACAAAGCCCTAGCTACGAGCCAGACATTGTGTCTGGTTGAGTTTGACTTCCATAAAACTTAGGCAGTTTTTTTTTTTTTTAATTTTTTTTTAATAGATTTTATTTATTTATTTCACAGAGGGAGAGAGATCACAAGGAGGCAGAGAGGCAGGCAGAGAGAGAAGGGGAAGCAGGCTCCCTGCTGAGCAGAGAGCCCGATGCGGGCCTCGATCCCAGGACCCTGAGATCATGACCTGAGCCGAAAGCAGAGGCTTTAACCCACTGAGCCACCCAGGCGCCCAACTTAGGCAGTTTTATCCATCTTCTTGTTCTTCTTTCTCCTTTTATTATCATTGTTGTTGTTGTTAATTCCCTTTTCACAGATTACCAGATGAGGAAATTTTATCTCAGGAAGCCTAACTCTCCTGGAATCAAAATGCCTACATTCAATCAAATGTCTGACTTCAAAATCTGTGCTCTTGTTACTCTGCCGTGAGGAAGAGAGAAGATGCAAATTTATGAAAGGTAGACAGAAAGAAATGCATCATAAGCATGGCACTCGAGGAAGAGATGATAATAATTGGTGGCACTCAGGGGTATTGATTTCCTTTGGAAGGCCCTGATTTTGGAATATTTAACCTTTAATTTAGCAGAGACTCTGACAACCAAAAACACCAATTGCCTCTTGATATTGTTTTTAGTTCCATGATAATCCCTGCAGAAAAAGCTTTCAAAGAGGCTTAAAAATAAAAGGAAACATAAAATCAGTGGAAGGAAGATAATGATTTTTAAAAAGGGTTGTATAGTGCAGTTAGGCAGTACACTAAAGACACTCACAGGGACACTGAGGGGGAGGCGAGGCAGGAACTGGTCAGGTGCTTGTTTTACAGATGAGAAAATAGGACCCAAGGATGCAATGTGACTTATCTAAGCTCACCTATCTCTTATTTCATGAAAACCACCAGGCACTTTCCTTCACGTGAGTATTTGTAGAGGGGAATTTACCAGTAACTTTTAATTTAAGAAAATATAGTTCTGCATTATTGGCAATGAATAATTTAAGCCCAGAATTAGCATTTGAAGATCTTACTGCTCAAAGTGTGATCCACAGACTGGCAGCACCAGCATCACCTGAAAGACTGTCAGAAATGCAGACTCCCAGAATCTGTATTTTAACAAGATCCCTAGGTGATTTGTATGCACATTAAAATATGAGAAGCCCCCAAAAGAAAAGGCATATGTTATAAAAAAGAAGATGCTCTGGGGGTAAGTTCATCTGGGTTTAATCTCAAGAGAAGTTTCTGAGCCACGAGCATGAATTGGATGGTGAGGGAAAAGCATTCAAAGTGAAACAGCAGCTTGGATGTAAGTGGACTTGGACATTCAGGGGATGGCACATGGCTTAATGTTCTTCCCAAAATGTGAAGATAAGCTAGAAATAGGACTCAAGCGCCAGAATGAATATTCAACAGTTATTCTCTGGTGACTGGGAAACAATGCATGGCTAATACCACAACCACAACGAAGATAATTCTTTTTGTATACAATTTTGGAGCTTAACTATATCTGACACATAGGTACTCAATAAGTATTTGCTGATTGACTAAATAAGCATAAAACATTTTCATGCCCATTGGCTAAATCAGCATAAAACATTTTCATGCCCAACATCTCATGGGATATTTCCAACACTTCTGAGAGGTAAAAAGAACAGGGATTATTTTTTATATTTTATTACCATTTTCCACCATTTATAGAAAACCAAAAGTAGTGAGGAAAAACTGATTTGTATAAAGCGATACTATGAGTAAATTTCTAGTTCCAGACCTCAGTTTCAAGTTTTACAATTCCAAAGCATACCCTCTTTTAAGCCAATTAAGGCCTCAGGTCTTTGGCTTCATACTTTTGCCAGTTCACACCAGAGATTTCATAGCGAGAACAAACTACATACAGAAAATGAAGAAATAAAATGATGCCCTTGTGTATCATGATTACCAGTCCTTTCCTTTGCAGAAGTAAACTGTGTGACTTTCTCTAACATCAACCCTATATCTCTCAAAGGTGGAAGAGTAGCCTCTTTTGCTAATTGGAGCTAATGAACTTTCTTTGTTCCACCTTCCTCTGCCATCATGGTGGGGCTGTGCCTCTGGATAATTCAAGAACCAGTCTCTTTTCCCATGTCTAATTGATGGTTATTGTATTGGGTTTCTACTCAGATAGAATGGCATATATTACATTTGTGGGAATGAAAACAATTGAACCTACAGTAAGACTTACCAAGAAAGGGGAAAAATTAGGAAAGCAAACAACTTACCATTCAAGGATTTAATAGATTTCATGTGAGGCTGTCATCTCTCTAAGTCAATTTCAGATTACTGATGACTGAAGTTACTTCTTTTAAGTTAACTAATATATGCTAAGAAAGAATTCCCAAGATGAGAAAGGACTGTTCTAGAAGACACTGTGATGTGATAAATGACTTTGAACTTGACTTGAAATAACTGACCAGTTATTGTTTACCCAACACTTATGATGTACCAGGGAAAGCATCAAGTGAATCCAGATTATTTCACTTAATCTTCCTTACTACCCTGTCATCATCCCTACTTTGTAGCTGAAGATGTAGTTCATAAGTTCAAGGGGTTTCAGAACTTCTTCTCGGTTACACAGTTGAAAAGAGGGAGTGTATAGTTTCAAACACAGTCCTGTCCATCTCTAGAGCTCGCTCACTTTACCATTACATTATATGCTTCCTGTGAGACTTTTGTGACTTCAAACCAGTTATCTAACCTCTGAAAGACATAGTTTCCTCAGTTTAAAAACAGGAAAATAACACATGTAAAGATCAATAGCTAATGCATAAAAATGTGCTAGAAGAGTGCGTGGTATACTATAGGTACTCAATAAATATTAATGCTTTCCTTCTTACTCTCCTGAGAAGCCCTAGGGGAGTGAGAAGTAGGAGAAAGTAGTGGAAAAACATATATGTATATACACAAATATATGTATATTTATTTGTATATACACATATATGTATATATGTGCATACATATTTACACACATTTTATTTGAAATGATCATTTGTCATATCTATCTAAACACACACACACACACATATATATATATATATATATATATATATATACATATACACACATATGAACCTGTCGTTGAACATAAGCTCTGTAAAGCTTGCAATGGTTTTGATTATAAGCAATATCATTTTTATTGGAGCTAATTAACAGGGTTTTGAGTTTCCAGTCTAGCTTTATAGGCAGTTCTGATGGGACCAGGGGCTGTTATGGAACAGGAACTTTTCCTTTTTGTTTTTTTCTCCTTTTTTTCTGGAGTGGGCATTAATAATGGCTTAGTGCTTGAAAGACTCTGTGGTGCCACATGCTTGCTAAGTTACACTAAAAATACTATTGACAGGCTTGACAAAACAACTTTGGTTTGGAGTGTCTCTGATGTTTACTCTTTGCTCTAGGTTTCAGTAATCTGTGGCAAAGCTTTCAGCTTCTTCATGACTCTTTCCCCTTTAATTTACTTCACTTTCAGAGAGAGAAGTAACACAAATGAGCCACTGCCAGGGCATTTTCATATTCAGCAATAAAATAGGAGGAACATTACCTACTTTTCAACTTAGCTGGGAGAAGCAAAGAAGATAAATACTCTTGTGTGCCTAACTCATTGTAGGTGGTAACAAGTTCTTCACTTCTGCCTTCAAAGGTCTTACGTCACAAGAGGGTCATGAACCAGCTCCTTCTTTGCCTCTAGAAAGGCTTAGCAAATGATAATTTCAAATAAAACATGTATGTAAATGATTTTCTTAAGAATGTCTGTTCTGCCCGGCAAATGAGGAGTCCAGAGATCACTTTTCTATTTGAAGATAATAGCTGATAGATGAGATGCTGGCTAGCTCAGTGTCAGAAAGTTCATGAAAGAATCTCACAAGGACCAGAGTTAATAAACACAATTTAGGAGGTTAGAAGCATTAAGTGTAGAGAAGAGGTATCAGGGATTTGTTTGTAGTCGTTGAAAAAAGGGGGAAGTTATTCTAAGAAAAAGCCCAAATTTGGAATGTGGATCTTTACAGTGGACAAAAGTAAAGACAATGAGTCAATGAAGCATGACTACAGTGAATGAGGCACAATGAAAGACACACTGAGTAATGTGATTATACCCCAACATAGCTCACAAAGAAAAGCCAAAGGTCAAATGCCCCTGAAATGCACCTGTGACCTACTAGAAAAATAGCCTTCATCATGGAATTTTAAGATTTTGTTTATATAAAAAGATGTGATGTCACTAAATACTCCGTAACACATTCCTGAGATAGCTATCACTATTTCTATCTTTATTATTTTTTTAAGATTTTATTTATTTATTTGACACAGAAAGAGAGATTACAAGTAGGCAGAGAGGCAGACAGAGAGACAGGGAGAGGAGGAAGCAGGCTCCCTGCTGAGCAGAGAGCCTGATGCGGGCCTCGATCCCAGGACACTGAGATCATGACCTGATCCGAAGGCAGAGGCTTTAACCCACTGATCCACCCAGGTGCCCACTATTTCTATCTTTAATACAGCAAGCCTCACAGTTAGTAAGCAGTAGAGCCTAGATGGGCAGAACAGATGGTCTGATTCTAAAACCTGTATGACCTTCACTGTGTGACACCAATCTCTTCAGAAATTTGTGTAATGTAATGAACAAGGAAACAAATGGTATTGTGTCTAGCACATAGCTGGCATTTAATAAATGTTTGTTGAATCTGAGGCCAAAATGATAAAGAACCATCCATCTCACATTATGTATCACATATAATTAACTTTAAAGTGGCATAAGGATGATGTGGCAAACAAACTGTATAAATGAAAAGAAGTCACCATGAGAGACTGGACACTCCTCCTAAAGACGCCCCTCTGGCAAAGAAAAAAATAAATAAATAAAAAATAAAGACGCCCCTCTGTTCGAGTTATTTCTAGGCTCTCCCTGGTGAATCATAATTAGAGTTTGAAACACAGACCACTATTACTTACCTCCAAGTAAATTTTTATTTTTTGGAAGGAAGCTTGTAAGTTTGAAACTGCCATTTTGAGAATTAAAGCGAATAACTTAGGGGTGGTCAATGAAATGGATGGGAGGGCCAGAGAAGGAGAACCCAAACTGGAAGGGATAGGAGACCACCCCGTAGTCACCAAGGATGTGGTTTTCCACACTGGAGTTCTCAAAATGAAAAAGTTTCCATTTTTAGGAGCACCTGGGTGGCTCAGTCAGTTAAGTATCTGACTCTTGATTTCAGCTCAGGTCATGATCTCATGTTTGTGAGACTGAGCCCCTCACTCGGCTCTGCACTGGGTGTGAAGCCTGCTTGGGATTCTCTTTCTCCCTCTCCTTCTGCCCCTCTCCCACCTATTCTCCCCCCCCTCTGTCTCTTAAATAAAGGAATATTTTTTAAAAAACATTTCCACTCTTAAAAAGACACTGAATGCCATTTGTATAGCACGCACACACACACACACACACACACGCACACACACACAAGCAAGCTTGGGTTTGTGTATCAGAAAGAGGTGGGAGGCACAGCCCTTCTCTACTACCTCCACGCTGAGCTGTGCGAGCTTGTTTCCCCTCTGAGTCAATTACTGTCGAGAGTGATAGCAATTTCTTCCCTGTTGGATTTTTGTGGATGTTAAATGAGGTGATGTATATGAAATCACTCCCAACACAGTGCCTACATGGTAACAATTCAAATACTGTCCACGCTGACTTTCTTCTTAGGTTCTCTGTTTCTTACTTGTAAAAACAGTGATTCTGAGGTTCTGACAGATGTCACACCCTTTCCACCACCCTGCTTCTTCTTGTGATAGGATTCGTTCATCATTTTGGAATATAATTTAATTTTAAAAGTAAGATATTGTGAGCACTTGAGACCCAGTTAAAGTTATTTAATCAGAAAAAGGTCATGTTAACATATAAATATTGAGAAGAATGATAATTAGGCAGGGAAAACAGCAAAACACATTAAAAAGGCATGGAACAATTTTTAAATGTTAACATCCCAATTTAGTAATGTTTACACTACACTTAATAGTTTTATTTAAAGCCAGATTTCTGGTGTAAAAAAAGGAGGGGATTAACTTAGAAGCAATTCCAGAAACACACATACATACTCATTATCATACACACATACACACAAATGAGTAACTGTTATTTGGGGATGCGGCTATCACTAATAATTCTCACACCCCTCAGAACCATTTACACAATAAGCTTCCACCAAGTTAAAAAAAAAATACAGCACTGAGAAGAAAACAGGACACCATAATAGGCTATGTTTCTTTCATTCTTCAGTTGGCAAATCTCAGAGGTTCAGCAATCTGGTCTAGATGTTTATACAAAGCCCTTCAGTGGAGAAAGAAATCTTTGAAAAACAAGTGCAAACCAGAGGCTTTGCAATTCACAGATCAGGCTTTGAATCTATCATTTGTTGGCTGTGAAAGTGATTTAACTCTCTGAGCCTCTGTTTTCTCATCTGTAAAATGGGAATAGAATTAACATGTATATTATAAGGTTGCTCGAATAAACAAAGCCACGACTGTAGCATGTGGCATATAGTAATTAATTTTAAATGCTATTCCCCTGCTCCTTCTCTCTTTAGGAAATGCCAGAAAACACTTGTTTCATCTTGTACATTGACTCATCCTTTTAAGCATCTGTGCTTAATGAAAAATATTCATGCTTAATGTCACCTGATTTTTTTTAAAAGATTTTATTTATTTATTTGAAAGAGAAAGTGAGTGAGAGAGAGCATGAGTGGGGTGAGGGGCAGAGGGAGAAGCAGACTCCCCGCTGAGCAGGGAGCCTGAAGCAGGGGCTTGATCCTGCGACTCCAGGATCATGACCTGAGCTGAAGGTAGATGCTTATCGGACTGAGCCACCCACGTACACCCCATGTCACATGACTTTTATATAACACACATTTTAGTGTGCAACGCTTCCAAAACCATAACTTAAATTGGTCTTCACTCAGACCCTGTGGGTAAATTAAATGTAGTTGCTAATACCAATTAGGCAGATAAACTAATGAAGATGGGGTACAGATTGGAAGCTATCCATAACTAGACCCCAAGTTTCCCACTTCTTAGAAACATGGTGCTCCTTCTGCTTCTAACCATGACAGACTAACCTCCACTAAACTTGTCCTCCCACTGAAAAGTACAAACTACAAAACTGGACAGAATATGCAAGGGCACTGTTTCCAGACACTGGACAATAAGGGATGCAGGACTATGGCCTTTGAGAGATGAGCCAAAGAGGCACTCCAAATTTCTGCTTAGGTGCCTTTTCTGGATTTCAGCACAAGCGAGGTGGAACCCAAAAGGCAATGCAGCCAAGGACGCAAAGACCAGATTTGGGGTTTCTATTGCATTTGAGTAGGTATTTGAGAGGATGAATGAACTGTGCAGGGGGTGAATCACGCAAGTATGGGACTGTCACCATGTGTGAGGAGATGCATGATCAGAAGGAGCATACGATGAGCCTAGCAAAGCAGAGGGGCTGTGAGGCTGAGTGCTAAGCAGAAATATCAGTGGTTACCTAGGTCAGGGCATGTTAGAGTCTTGTCCCATCCAGTGTAGGGACATTGCTGAGATGAGACCCAAAATATGCAGAAGAAAAGAATGAACAGCAGAAATCAATGAATTAAAGAAAATGCTAACAGATAAATTAAGCCAAAATTTAATTCCTTGCAAACATCCATAAAATTGATAAACCCCCAGCCCAGCAAGACTGATCACACACACACACACACACACACACACACACACACACACACACACATTTTTTTAAAAAGGAAGCCAGTGAGCCAGTTTTATGCTCTCTGTTCTTTCCACTACAGTGTCACATTAATGGGGATGGGGACCTGGAGGTGGGGCCTTCCTTAATAGCCTGTGACTGCTGATTTCCTCATGGATGAGAAGCTCCAAAATTCAATATAATACTAAAAAGGCCACACATTTCTATGACAGCATGTATCTTGGAGGACTCTTCCACATCATCCCTTGTGGACCCCATTGCATCCTTATGTTCCACATAACAAAGGAGCTGGTGGAGTCTCAGAGAGGCCATCTTATGGCCAAGTACAAATGGCTAAAAAGGGACCAACGCAGAACGAGGACCCACATTTTAACTCCTCTTATTTTCATATTCAAAAAAAGTTAAAAAGTTGCTTATACTGAGGACTTTCCTTCACCCTCTATCAGTGACCGTAGTTGGCTAATAATGTTTCTATTCCTTTGATGATAATTTGTTTATTATTAAGGGAAGGGAATTTCCATTACTTTAAACCGTCAACACACACCAACAAACAAGGCTTGTATGTCAGCCAGACTTCAAGTTCTTCTTCTCTTTGTCTTTTTAGTTTCAAATTAAAACAGAAAATAGAAGTAAACTATAGGGGTTGCTTAACAACTAAAATGAAATGTAAACATATGTGAAACCCTAAAGAAAATTAAAGTTCAATCTAAATCCCTCTCTTTATTTCAATGAGCTCATTAGTCAACAAGAAATGACTGAAACTATAACAAGGTAACGTGAGTCACTAACAAAATAACATATCAATCATTTTAATTAGCATACTTTTTTTTGTAATCTACAATAGTTTCCTGTTCATTTCAAAGGAGTCCTTTCAGCTGCTTTTTAATTTTTGTTTTGAATGCAAGTGATAAGGATGCTAATAATTATAGGGTTTTTTTTTTGTTGTTGTTGTTGTTTGGTTTAGTGTTAATTTTTTCCTGTTTTGAGAGTGAGAGAAACGAGGAAGGGAGGATCCTATTTCTGACCCAAGAGAGACCCTTAGCAGAAAGGAAGTTAGAACTTTGGCTCCAGTTTTGAGGTAATCATTCCTGGAAGACTTTGGTACATCTAGAAGATACTAATTCCTCTTCATCTCTATCCCCTCTCTCTGCAACTGCTATTTCTCAACACATGCTGGAAGCCAGTGGTTTGGATTCAAATCATTACCAGCGATGTGACTTTGGGCAAGGAACTCAACCCGTTTGGGCTTTAGTTTACTCACCTGTAAAACAGGGCTGTTGTAAAGACTGAGCAAGTTACTGTATGTCAAGTGCTTAAAGGAGCAGGCGGCCATGTAAGTATCTCCTATGGTATTACTACTATTACTCAATTTCTCCCCAGTTGTCTTCTTTTCTTCATTCCCTGATACCACCTTAAATTCATGAAGGGGACTGGTCAGATGGTTAAGACCTTGGGTTTGGGCATTAGAAAATTTAGGTTTGAATTTAAGCCACACCACTCGTCCAATTTCCTCCACCCTTCTGAACCTCAGTTTCACTATCTTTACATTGAGGATAAATTTTTTTTTTCTGTTTTGGAGGTGTATTCTTCAGGTTGTTCTTCCCCAAGACTCCACCTGCCCTCATTCTGTGCACTTATTCGGGCAGCCTCGGCTGAAATGCTAACTCCAGTGTGCAACTGTCCTACCTTCTCCCTCCTGTGAGTACCTATAGTCCATCTCAGTGTGCTTTGCTTTTTTTTTTTTTTAAAGATTTTATGTATTTGACAGAGAGAGAGAGAGAGATTACAAGTAGGCAGAGAGGCAGGCAGAGAAAGAGGAGGAAGCAGCCTCCCTGCTGATGTGGGGCTCGATCCCAGGACCCAGTATAGGAAGCTTCCTAATCTCTTTTCTGGACTGTCTCATTCATTCATCCACACACGTATTCTTTCAATAACCATATATAACTCACCAGTAATGTGAAAACACTGTATGGGGCACCAAGAATATAAAAATAAAGAGTACAACTTCCTGACCCTCTATTGAGGCTATTTGGTATAGAAAAATTCAAATTAATTTAAACTGAGTAAGCGTATTTGGTTCTGGGGAGTGTGATTATGAGTAAAATAGGGGTCTCGAGGAGCTTACAGGCCTAGTAAGAAAACTAACCCTTAGAAAGTGCTTATAAGTTTGATACATCTTAAAATGTAAATATCAGACAGAAATTTATAAAATGAGGTATAAGAGTATAATACTGTTTGAACACCAAGTAAGATAATGTGGATAAAGTGCTTAATATATGATAGCTATTTTTAGAACTCTTATGACAATATTTTCCCTGCAGAATCACTGTGAGAAGTAAATGGGGTAATGGGTGTAGTCATCAAGCACACAGTAGGTGTTCAGTACTTATTAGGTTTTCTCCTTTTCTGATAACTCATTTGGTCAATGTAGGTTCCATATTACAGCATCCAAAGGTAAAGCTTCAGGAGTTCCATGACCTCCTTATAATTTTCTCTCTCCACAGGTTTCTGCATGTGACAGTTCAGTCCTGCTGTCGTCTCAGACTCCCACGTCATTGTTAAACACTTGACAGACTAATCTTTATCACAGAGCGAGACAAGACAATTGCTCCCACTCGGGGCAATTCAAGTGCCACAGGTGATCTACTGTGGCCTCCACCCACTGGACACTAACCACAGCATCACTGCCCTGACAGATAGATTAAGAATCTTCTTGGGGGTAGCACAATGCATCTGTGCCCTCAAAAAAAGTTATAGAAGGAAACAGACATTCACCCATGGAATGGAAATCAGGAGGGGTGTGATTCTGAATTTCTTTTAAACAAAACAAAGCCTGCCTCTTCAAATGTACCTTCTTTCTTTTGTTCATCACCTAATAACTTATTAATCAAACATTTACTAAGGGTAAACTGTGGACTTAGAACTGTGCTAGATGATGGTCAATCAGAGTTGGACAAAACATTATGTCAGCACTCAAGGACCTCGGAATACATTGGAAAAGACAAAGAAATATTAAAATTCATTTAAGTGTACATGAGAAGAACACATGAGGTACTGACTAGCACCCTATCTGGCCATGCTGGGAAAGGTATCATAGAAGAGGTAACACTTACCTTAGGCTTTGGAGGGTGAACCTGAGCTGAACCAGTTTTATTTAATAAACAATTATTGGACAATTGGTATATACTGACAATATGCTAAGGTTTGAGCTACAAACAATAACATGATGCTAATTTGAACTACTAAGGAGCTCAGAGCCTAGCAGCTGAACATAGAGTATGTTCTAGAAGAAGAGGATTAGTTGTCCAGGAGTGTGGGAACATGGCATGAAGAAGAATGGTGAGTAATGTAGATTTAGGGGGACTGGGGAGTAGTTGGAGATGAAGTTGTACCTCATTCAAGAGTTTCACAAACTGTGTTTAGGGATGTAGTAAAAAAATTTGGATTTTTTTTTTTAGAAAATGAATAAAACGTAAAGGTTTTTGTTCCTAAGTGGGAGAAAGATGAATACCTAAAGCTATTCCCATTCCCAAATGAGAGAAGAATGATCTAGAGCTGCTCCTCTAGTAGGGTTCATGAACCAGCAGCAGCATCTTCCAGTGGAGCTGCTTAGCAGTGTAGAAACCCAGGCCCCACTCAGGACTACTCCAGCAGGATATGCATATAAACAAGATCCCCAATAAGTATAGACGATACACATGCATGTTCAAGTCTGAGGAGCATTTTCCCAGGAATCTAAGCAGCTTACTCATGGCCACACAAGTGATCAATAATCAGACATACATTTCCTGACCTTTCCCCCCAATGCTGTTTCCACTTCCCTGCCTATGACTATGTCACCATGGCAGGGTAGGGCAGGAGATTTCTTGTTTCCTGTCATTCATGCTTACATAGAGAGATCAGGTCCCTCCAGAAAGGACAGGCCTGAAGAGGAATTTCATCCTGGTCAGGAGAGTGTTTGGCAAAAATATTAATATAGTCAAACTCTACCACATCAGTGATTATTACAATTTTAGTTCATGTACTGCCGAGCAGATATTTTGTGCTAAAGACCATCTATCCTTAAAACAAGCAATAGTAATAATAATAGTAATAATAATAATGATAATACAATTTTGGTTTTGATGGAATTTGAATTATTCTGGTAAGCAAACATCTCCTTCAAGAGGAAAAACTCCAAGGTGCTACATATGTCAGGAGCACACACTGACAGAACCTGTTGAGTGGCATGCAGCAGTGAGAGGGTAGTGACAAAGGCACTAAGATGGGGCACAGTATGGCATTAGTGAGAGAAAGGACGTTTTTGGCAAAGGAATGTGGGGTTCCTCAGGACTCTTTAGTGATTAAGAATGGTTGGGGACAGAGGATTTTAAAAAAAGACTGTCAGAAACCATGATTTATAATTCCCTTGAATCCTTATGAGTTAAGCAAATATTAGAATTTCTTTTCTTTTTAAATTATTTTTATTTATTTTTAAAGATTTTATTTATTTACTTTAGAGAGAGAGCGAAAACAAGAGAAAGAGCAAGTGCAGGGGGGAGGGGGAGAGGGATAGAGAGAATTTCAAGCAGGCTCCGCGCCCAGTGCAGAGCCCGATGTGGGGTTTGATATCATCACCTGGAGATCGTGATTTGAGCAGAAACCAAGAGTTGGCTGCTTAACTGACTGAGCCACCCAAGCACCCAACAAATATTGGAATTTCTGTTCAGGATGAGCTTCTTTACACATGATGATACTTCAGCACTGAGCTTGGTGCTCTGTTTTACACAGGATTTCAAGAATAGGAACAAAAATTACATTTCTATTAAGGCTCTTATTTGAATTTTGAGCTATTTTGTAAAGATGCCCCTCTCCTTAATGAACCAAGCTGCCCAGTACTCATATCCTTGTATGGTTCCTTCCCTTTAAATCTAGGCTGGACCTATGTCTTGCCATCAGTAGGACCCAGGAGATGTGACACTGTAACTTTTTAAGGCAAGATTGTAAGAAGTCTTGCCTGGATCTCTTGGAATACTCATTTTTCTGAAGCTTTATACAAGCCACATTTAATCCTTATCACATCCCTATGAATACACAAATTAAGTATGATATAGTTAAAAGTCTTAGAAATCACTTATACAATGAGGAACAAAACAAAGAAGATTGCTACTTTCAGAGAGCTCATGGTTGATTCCCTTCATACCATCTCTCCTAGGTAGGCTTTTTAACTTCCCTGTTCTAGTCTCTCATCGAAGCTCGGTAGGACCTTAAAAATCCATACTTCAACTTGTACACAACAAACTGGTATTCTCCCTAACCCTGGACTCTTCTCCTTTTAGTCCACTAAGCATGTCATTACTCACTACTAGACACATCACCTTAAAATCTCATTAAATCTTGTCACTTTCCTGTCAAGAGACAAAAGTGATGTATCAGATGAATCTATAAGCTTCAAAAGAAACAAGTGAAATCAGAAGGGGTTGACTAAGAACTACTAGAATGTTATGAGGCTATCAGTGAGATTATAGTCGGAATCATTCAGTACGAGGACTAGAAGACTAGGAGACAGAGGGCAATGACTGAATTTGATAAAACAGAGTAGAGAAGTCCCAGTGATGACTGGGTCTGGATCCAGTGGGTAGGCAAGTAATAATGGCTAAGGTTGCATGAAACAAAAGTATTGAAATTTGGAACATTAAAAGGTGAGATAACAGGATGTTGTGTGGGTGATCCACAAAACCTAAGTCTTTGTAAAAATAAAACTTGCATGATAAGAATTTGGGTATAGAGTAAGATTACAAATCAAGTACCAGGTATTTATAAGAAATGAGGGGAAATGACCAGGAAGGTGGTAGATAACCCTAGAAGACATCCAAGATGGTAAAGTAGAATTCACGTTCAAAGACAGTGAAGTAGTCATTTAGAAGAAGCTCTGGGGAATAAGAATTTGAACTTCTATCTCCTGGCCTGTGGTTAATGATATGTTCATTCATTTGTTCTGAAGTTCTTGTGAGTTCATTTAATGCAAAGAACTGCATTGAGATATGGAATGAAAAACAGCCTTCACCGAATGGTGTCCTTGGGAGGAAACTTCCCAAGGAGATACAACAGCCCCTCAGAATCAGACCCTATAGAGCAGTGCTTAAATAGATGAGTTTTTTTCACCCAAAACAGTTTTTCACTACTACTTTTTGATCACAATTATAGAAATTCAATTTCATAATCACTGTTTACATGGCAAGAAAAATCAAGAACCATTTAGGGAAAACAAAGTAATTGCTACTATTGCCAAGTCATTGATTCTTGGTATTATTAGTAGTAAGTCAAGGTGGCCATCTCATGATTTTGCTCTTTGTCCTAATTTCCTCTCAATTTTGTTGACATATAAGTCTTTAATATTTCCACCTTCAGGGGACAAATAATAGAAAAGAAAGAGGGAGTGAAGAAATAATGCTACTGTGGTTTGTCTAATCTTTCCCTTATATATTTCTTTTAGATCTCTCACCTAATTTGTTTCTCAAAACATGCCTGAAACTTCATAACAAGCATGAGTCATTTTGTGGGATTATTGAAACACAAGCTATCAGACTGCAGCCCCAGAGATTTTGCTTTAGTAGTCTGGGGTAAGGCCAAATAATTTGCATTTCTAACAAGTTCTCAGGTTTTTTTGATGCTGCTAGTAAAGGAACCTCACTTTGAAAATCACTGGTATACAGAATTCAGGGGTTCTGGGTTTGATTCCTGGGACAAATCTAGTTATAGCCTTGGGCAAGGTATTAAATTCTCTGATGCAGTTTCTTTATTTGTAAAAGAGGACTACGAACAATAACTTCCTCTAGAGATAGCTGCAATGATTAAGGGAATTAATATGTGTGAAACTTTTTATAAACCCAAAAGCTATAAAATATTAGTTTATACTCCCCATTTTATTTATTTATTTCTAGAGAGGGAAAGAGGGAGAGAAGGGGTAGGGAGGGGCAAACGGAAGGGGAGAAGGAGAATTTTTTTTTCAACATATATTATTTGTTTCAAGGATACAGGTCTGTGATTCTTATACAATTCATAGCACTCACTATAGCAAATACCCTCCCCAGTGTCCATCACCCAGGCACCTCATCCCTCCCAGCCCCCTCCCCTTTAGGAGAAGGGGAATCTTAAGCAGGCTCCACACATAGTGCAGAGCCCAGTGCGGGACTGGATCCCACAATCCTGAGATCATGACCTGACCTGAAATCAAGAGTCAGACGCTTAACAGACAGAGCCACCCAGGTGCACCAACATTATATTTTATTTAACTCAACATATACAAAGTGTTATTTCAACATAAAAATTATTTTTAAGATATTATTTTATGGAGGGGGTAGTGGCAAAGATGGATGGGGGTAGGGGACCCTATTCAACTGGTCCCCTGAATTGAGTTGGCTATCTACCAGACCACTCTGAACACCCACAAAATCAGCCTGAGAAGTAAGACGATATATCGAGATCTCTACAAACAGAATATCTCCAGTGGTTGGTTTCAAGGTATGAAGTAGGGAGCTGTGATTCTGCAGGCAGATATTGGAAGATAAATGGAAGGGGGAGAGAGCCTCTGGGATCCTGTGCCACTGGAGCACAAAAGCCTCTCATGCTGGGGAGTAGGCACAGACTTGTAGACTGGTAGTGGTGGGGAAAGGACTACAGGACAGCCTCCCAGACTGAAACCTGGAGCTGCAGGGGTGCACGTGTGAACTGGGGGTGGCTGGCAGTTTTAGAAGCACAAAGGACAGAGATGTGTCTGGACCTGAAAGCGAGGGCTGGGAGTGCTGCTGTGGGGCGCACAATCCAGAATTCAGTGGTTTTTGGCAGCATAGACAGAAGTGGGGACAGTATGGCCTAGAAAGCTCACTGGGGAGCAGATTGCAATCTCTCTGTTCTGAGACAGAAGTAGGATACTGTCACTTGTGGTGATGGAGAAAGAGAGAGGACTAGATAATATATTTGAGCAAATCCTAGTGGAGAACTTCCCTAATCAGGGGGAGAAAACAAGCATTTGTGTCCTAGAGGCAGAGAGGACTTCTCCCAAGATCAAGGAGAACAGACCAATGCCCCAGCATGTAACAGTAAAACTCACAAATCTTAGGACAAGGGAAACCATCTTAAGGGCAGTTAGGGAGAAGAGATTCCTTATGTACAGAGGGAGGAACATCAGAATAACGTCAGACCTATCCACAGAGACCTGGCAAGCCAGGAAGGGCTGGCAAGACACATTAAGGGTACTAAATGAGAAGAACATGCAGCCAAGAATTCTTTATCTGGCAAGGCTGTCACTCAGAAAGGATGGAGAGAAAAGGAGCTTCCAGGACTGGCAGGAGCTGAAAGAATATGTGACCATTATGCTGGCACTGCAAGAAATATTAAGGGGGGTCCTATAAAAGGAGAAAGCCCCCAAGAGTGATATAGAACAGAAATATACAGAGACTATAGAAACAAGGACTTCACAGGTAACATGATGACAATAAAATCATATCTTTCAATAATCACTCTCAATGTGAATGGCCTAAATGTTCCCATAAAGTGGCACAGGGCTGCCACAGATTGGATCAAAAGACAGGAGCCATCCATATGCTGTCTACAAGAGACTCATTTTGAACCTAAAGATACATTCAGACTGAAAGTGAAGGGATGGAGAACCACCTTTCATGCCAAAGGACCTCAAAATAAAGCTGAGGTAGCAATTCTCACATCAGACAAATTAGATTTTAAGCTAAACACTGTAGTTAGAGATACAGAAGGACACTGTATCATTCTTTTTTTTTAAAGACACATTTATTCAGCGTCACGATCAGACTAATATATTTAGCAATCAACAGCATGGGTGCAAAAAAAAAATCTACATTAAAACCCTTTGTTAGAATGGTTTACACTTTCCACAGAACAGAAATGAAAATAACCTGTTGTACAATTAGTCACAAATACAATCCTCGAGTTTTTTACCCATACACATGAGTATTGTCTAAAACATATCTTCTTTGTAGCAGCTAGGCCCTGCCACCACTGTGCTTGGCTGAGTTCACAAATGTGTTGTAACCTGTAGCTTCCCTGTCACTTCTCTGGCTTTCCTCTCCTGCTAAGCTTTGTTTCCTGGCAGTAATTAAAACCTTCTGCCACTTCCATAGCTACTTCTGTTGCTGGAACCACCATAGCCACCTTGGTTTTGTGGTTTGGCAAAGTATTGGCCTCCACGACCAAAGGGGTCAGAGCTTCTGCCTCCAAAATTTCCTTCCTTCATGGGTCCAAAATTTGAAGATTGATTGTTGTAATTGCCAAAATCATTATAGCTTCTGCCACCTCCAAAGTTGCTTCCATCATTACCAAATCCGTTATAGCCATCGCCACTGCCACCACCTCGACTGCCACCAAAGCCACCTCTCTGGCGGGATGAAGCACTAGCCATCTCTTGCTTAGATAGGGCTTTCTTTACTTCACAGTTGTGGCCATTCACAGTATGGTATTTTTGAATGACAATCTTGTCTACACAGTCATGGTCATCAAATGTTACAAAAGCAAAACCCCTCTTTTTGCCACTGCCTCAGTCAGTCATGATCTCAGTCACGTCAATTTTCCCATACTGTTCAAAATAATCATTTAGATGATGTTCTTCAATGTCTTCTTTAATGCCACCAACAAAAATCTTTTTCACAGTTAGGTGGGCACCAGGTCTTTAAGGATCTTCTCTTGAGACAGCCCTCTTTGGTTCCACAACTCTTCCATCCACCTTGTGTGGCCTTGCATTCATGGCTGCATCCACCTCCTCCACAGTGGCATATGTGACAAACCCAAAGCCTCTGGAGAGCTTGGTGTTTGCATCTTTCATTACCACACAGTCTGTAAGTGTTTCCCATTGCCCAAAATGGCTCCTCAGACTCTCATAGGTTGTTTCAAAGCTCAGACCTCCGATGAAGAGCTTCCACAGCTGTTCAGGCTCTTTGGGAGACTCTGACTTAGACATGACGGCGGTGGGAGGGGAGACTTTAACGATGCTTACTAGGTGGCATCCATGGGCAGAAAGGATTAATCAAACGAATGTATCTCAGGACACTATATCATTCTTAAAGGGTCTATCCAACATGAAGATTTAACAATTGTAAATATCTATGCCCCCAACATGAGAGCAGCCAAATACAGAAGCCAACTGTTAATCGAAATAAAGAGACACATTGATAATAATACATTAATTGTAGGGGATGTTAACACTCCACTTTCAGCAATAGACAGATCATCTAAGCAGAAAATTAACAAAGAAATAAGAGCTTTGAATGACACACTGGACCAGATGGACCTCATAGATATATACAGAACATTCCACCCTAAAACAACAGAATACTCTTGCTTCTCAAGCGAACATGGAACTTTCTTCAGAATAGATGACATAACTGTGTCACAAATCAGGTCTCAACCGATACAAAAAGACTGAGATTATTCCGAGTATTCTCAGACCACAATGCTTTGAAACTGGAACTCAATCACAAGAAAAAGTTTGGAAGAAATTCAAACACTTGGAAGCAAAAGACCATCCTGCTCAAGAATGCTTGGGTTAACCAGGAAATCAAAGAAGAACTTAAACAATTCATGGAAACCAATGAAAATGAAAACATATCAGTCCAAAACCTATGGGATATGGTCAAGGTGGTCCTAAGGGGGAAATACATAGCCATCCAAGCCTCACTCAAAAAAACAGAAAAATTCCGAATACACAAACTATCTTTACACCTTAAAGAACTGGAGAATCAACAACAAATTAAGCATAACCCATGCATAAGAAGGAAAATAATTAAGATTAGAGCAGAGATCAATGAATTAGAACCAGAAATTCAGTAGAACACATCAATGAAACTAGAACCTGGTTCTTTGAAAGAATTAATAAGATTGATAAACCACTAGCCAGACTTATCAAAGAGAGAGAGAGAGAGAGAGAGAGAGAGAGGACCCAAATTAATAAAATTATGAATGAAAAGGGGAGAGATCACGACTAACACCAAGGAAATAGAAACAATCATTAGAAATTATTATCAAGAGCTATAATCAAGCAACCTGGAAGAAATGGATGCATTCCTGGAAACCTATAAACTACCAAGACTAAAACAGGAAGAAATTGAGAACCTGAATAGACCAATAAGCAGTAACAAGATAGAAGTAGTGATCAAAAACCTCCCAAAAAACAAGAATGCAGGACCTGATGGATTCCCTGGGGAATTCTATCAAACATTCAATGAAGAAATAATACCTATTCTCCTGCAGCTCTTTCAAAAAACAGAAACAGAAAGAAAACTTCCAGACTCATTCTATGAGGACAGCATTATCTTGATCCCCAAACCAGGCAAAGACCCCATCAAAAACGAGAATTTCAGACCAATATCCCTGATGAATATGGATGCCAAAATTCTCAACAAGATCCTAGCTAATAGGATCCAATAGTACGTTAAAAGGTTATCCACCATGACCAGGTGGGATTTATCCCTGGGATACAAGGGTGGTTCAACATTTTCAAATCAATCAATGTGACAGAACACATAAATAAGAGACAAGAACCACATGGTCCTCTCAATTTATGCAGAAAAGGATTTGACAAAATACAGCATCTTTCCTGATTTAAACTCTTCAGAGTATAAGGATAGAGGGAACCTTCCTCAATTTCATAAAATCCATTTATGAAAAACCCACCCCGAATATCATTTGCAATAAGGAAAAGCTGAGAGCCTTTCCCTTAAGATCAGGAACATGATAAGGATGCCCACTCTTGCCACTATTGTTCATCATAATACTAGAAGTCCTAGTAACAGCAATCAGACAGCAAAAAGAAATAAAACATATTCAAATTGACAAAGAAGAAGTCAAACTCTCTTCACAGATGACATGATACTTTATGTGGAAAGCCCAAAAGACTCCACCCTCAACCTACTGGAACTAATACAACAATTCAGTAATGTGGCAGAATAAAAATCAATGCACAGAAATCAGTTGCTTTCTTATAGACTAACAATGTAACTGTAGAAAGAGAAATTAGAGAACTGATTCCATTTACTATAGCAGCAAGAACCATAAGATACCTTGGAATAAACCTAACCAAAAATGTAAAGATCTATACTCGAGGACCTACAGAACACTCATGAAAGAAATTGAAGTCACAAAAAGATGGAAAAACATTCCATGTTCACAGAATGGAAGAACAAACATTGTTAAAATGTCTATGCGGCCCAGAGCAATGTAAACTTTCAATGACATCCTGATCAAAATACCAACGGCATTTTCCAAAGTGCTGGAACAAACAATTCTAAAATTTGTATAGAACCAGAAAAGACCCTGACATGCCAAGGAAATGTTGAAAAAGAAAAACAAAGCTGGAGGCATCACATTACCTGATCTAAGCTATATTACAAAGCTGTCATCACCAAGACCGCATGGTACTGGCACAAAAAACACACAGACCAATGGAACAGAATAGAGAGCCCAGATACACACCCTCAACTCTATGGTCAACTAATCAACACAGCAGAAAAAAATATCCAATGGAAAAAAAGACAGTCTCTTCCATAAATGGTGCTGGGAAAAATGGACAGCTATATACAGAGGAATGAAACTTGACAATTCTCTCACACCATACACAAAGATAAACTCAAAATGTATGAAAGACCTCAATGTGAGAATCCATCAAAATCCTAGAGGAGAACATAGGCAGTAACCTCTTCAACATCATACAGCAACTTCTTTCAAGACACGTCTCTAAAGGCAAGGGAAACAAAAATGAAAATGAACTTTTGGAACTTCTTCAAGATAAAAAGCTTCTGCACAGCAAAGGAAACAGTCAACAAAACCAAAAAACAATTGACAGAATGGGAGAAGATATTTGCAAATTACACTACAGCCAAAGGGCTGATATCCAAGATCTATAAGAAACTTCTCAAACTCAACACCCGAAAAACAATCAAGTCAAAAAATGGGCAGAAGACATGAACAGACACTTCTCCAAAGAAGACATACAAATGGCTAATAGACATGTGAAAAAATGTTCATCATCATTAGCCATCAGGGAACTTCAAATCAAAACCACATTGAAATACCACCTTACACCAGTTAGAATGGCAAAAATTGATAAGGCAAGAAATAACAGATGTTGGAGAGGCTGCGGAGGAAGGGGAACCCTCTTACACTGTTGGGGGGAATGCGAGCTGGTACAGCAACTTTGGAAAACAGTGTGGAAATTCCTCAAAAAATAAAAATAGAGCTACCCTATGACCCAGCAATTGCACTACTGGGTATCTACCCCAAAGTTACATATGTAGTGAAAAGAAGGGCCATATGAACCCCAAATTCACAGTAGCAATGTCCACAATAGCCAAACTGTGGAAAGAGCCGAGATGCCCTTCAATAGTCAAATAGATAAAGAAGATGTGGTCCATATATACAATGGAATACTACTCAGCCATTAGAATGGAGAATACCCAACTTTTGCATCAACATGGATGGGACTGGAGGAGATTATGCTGAGTGAAATAAGTCAAGCACAGAAAGTCAATTATCATATGGTTTCACTTATTTGGGGAACATAAGGAATAGCATGGAACACATTAGGAGAAGGAAGGGAAAAATGAAGGAGGGGAATGGGAGGGGGAGAAGAACCATGAGGGATTATGAATTCCAAGAAACAAACTGAGGGTTTTAGAAGAGTTTGGGGGTGGGGGGGATGGATGAGCCTGGTGATGTGTATTAAGGAGGGCATGTATTGTATGAAGCCCTGGGTGTCATACATAAACAATGAATCATGGGACTCTACATCAGAGACTAATGATGTACTGTATGGTGACTAACATAACATAATTAAAAAGATAGTATTTTATTTTTCATAGTGCTATAAGTGAGACATTACATACTATTTCAAGTGTACAATATAATGATTCAATATTTGTATATGTTGTGAAATGATCACCATAATAAGTCTAGCTAATTATCTGTCACTACATACAGTTACAACTTTTTCTTGTGATGAGGACTTTCAAGACCTACTCTCTTAACAACTTTCAGTGGTCAATACAGTATTATTAACTATAGTCACCATGCTGTACATTGCATCCTCATGACTTAATTATTTTAAAACTGGAAGTTTATACTTTCTGACCCCTTTCACTCACCTCTCCACCTCTAGCAACTACAAATCTGTTTTGTGTATGTAGGAACTTGGTCCGTTGTTTAAAATTGCACATATAAGGAAGATTATACAGCTTTTGCCTTTGTCTGTCTTATATCATTTAGTGTAGTACCCTCAAGGTCCATTCTTGATGTCACATATTACTCTATTTTTAAAGCCAAATAATATTCCACTGTATGTATATATCAAATTTTCTCTATTGATTTATCCACTGATGGATATAGGTTGTGTCCACATTTTGGCTATTATAAATAGTGCCAAAATGAACACGGGGAGCATGTATCTTTTCAAACTGGTGTTTTTATTTCCTTCAGATAAATACCCAGAAATGGAATTACTGAATTATATGGTACTTCTATTTTTAATTTTTTAGGGAACCTCCAGACAGTTTACCATAAAGTATACACTGGTTTGCATTCCCATGAACAATATATTAAGGTTACAATTTCCATGGCCCTGGCTATTCTTCTATTTTGTTTGTTTGTTCTTAAACAATAGTCTTTCTGACAGGTGTGAAGTTGTATTTCATTATTTTCATTTGCATTTCCTTGATGATTAGTGACACTAAGCATCTTTTCACATTGGCCTTCTATATGGCCTTCTATATTGGCCTTTGAATGTTTTCTTTGGATTAATGTCTATTCAAGCTTTTTGCCCTTCTTTTCAATTGGGTTATTTGTTCTTTAACTATTTTGTTGTAGGTGTTCCTTATATATAGTGTAAATTAACCCCGTATCAAATATATGGTTCACAAATATTTTCTCCCATTCCATACCATAGGTTGCCTTTTCACTCTTGTTGGTTAGATATCCAATTTTCTCAACACCATTTCTTGAAGAGACTATCCTGTTCCCATTGTGCAGTTTGGCCCTCTTGTCAAATATGAGCTGACTCTACATATGGGCTCTCTATTTTGTTCCACTGGTCTATATACCTGTCCTTTTGTCAGTTCCATGCTGTTTTAATTACTATAGCTTTGTAATATATTTTGAAGCTAGGATGTGTGAGAGTTTCAGCTTTGTTCTTTCTCAAGACTGTTTTGACTGTTTGGGGTTCTTGATGTTTCATATGAATTTTAGATTTTTTTTGTCTTAAAATGCCAATGGTATTCTGATACAGATTGCATTGACTCTGTAGATTACTTTGGGTAAAGCAGACATTTTTACAACATTAAGTCTTCTGATCCATGAAAAGAGAATGTCTTTCCATTTATTGGTACCTTCTTTAATTTCTTTTAGCAATGTTTGTAGTTTTCAGTATACCATTTTCCACTCATTTATTTCTAAGCATTTTATTTTTGATGCTATTGCAAATAGTACTGTTTTCTTAATTTCTTTTTGGGATTGTTCATTGTTAGTGTGTATAAATGAAACTAATTTTATGTTGATTTTATAGCCTGAAACTTAATCTTAATTTTAATTCATTTATTATTATGTGGAATCTTTAGGACTTGCTACATCTAAAATGACGTCATCCAGGGGCGCCTGGGTGGCTCATTAAGTGTCTACCTTTAGCTCCCAGGATCCTGGGATTGAGCCCTGCATGGGGCTTCCTGCTCTGTGGAAAACTTGCTGCTCCCTTCCCCACTTCTCCTGCTTGTAGTCCCTCTCGCTGTGTCTCTCTCTGTTAAATAAATAAAATCTTAAAAAATAAAATAAAATAAAATAATGTCACCTGGAACAAAATAATTTTACTTCTTCATTTCTGATCTGAATGTATTTTGCTTCTTTTCCTTGCTTCACTGCTCTGGCTTGGACTTTTAGTACTATTCTGAATAGAGTGGTAAGAGTGGATTTCCTTGCCTTTCATCTTAGTGGAAAAGCTTAGTCACCATTGAGTAGGATATTAGCTGTGGGATTTTCATATACGGACTTTATTATATTGTAACTTCTGCTCTGTTCAATCATTTCCCTCCTTTTGCTAACTTTGGGCTTAGTTTTTTTGTTTTGTTTTGTTTTCCTAGCTTCTTGGGAGAAGGGTTTATTTGACCTCTTTCTTCTTTTCTAATACAGGTACTTACCACTACAAGCTTCCCTCTTAGTACCAATTTGCTAGATCCCGTAAGTTTGGCTAAGTTATGTTTTCATTTCATTTGTCTCAAGGTATTCTCTAATCCCTCTTTTGATTTATTCTTTGACCCACTGATTGATCAAGAGTATGTTGTTCAATTTGCACATATTTGTGAATTTTTCAGTTCTCCTTCTACTAATTTCTAGATTAATTTCATTACAGTCAGAAAAGATATGTGGTATGATTTTAGTTTTCAAAAAGGCTTTGTTAAAACTTGGTTTGTGACCTAACATGGTATGTTTACTGGAGATGTTCTGAGTGTGCTTGAGATGAGTGTGTATTCTGCTGTTTTCGGGTGGAATGTCCTGTATATAACTGTTAATTCCATTTTGTCTATAGTGTTCTTCTAGTCTTCTGTTTCCTTATTGATCTTCTGTCTTAATCTGTGCCCATTATTGAAAGTGGGGTACTAAAATCTCCTATTATTAATGCATTGCTATCCATTCTCTCTTCAGTTCTATCAATGTCCATTTCATATATTTGGGTGTTCTGATATTGGGTATACAACCATTTATAATTGTTATATCTTCCTTGTGATTAGACCCTTTGATTCATTATATAATGTCCTCTGTCTTTTGTGATCCTTTTTTTTTTAAATTTTATTTTTATTCTTTGCCCAAGGGGTACAGGTCTGTGAATCATCAGGCTTACATCTTTTACAGCATTCACCAAAGCACAAACCCTCCCCAATGTCCATAACCTTTTTGACTTAAAAGCTATTTTGCCTGAAATCAACATGGCCACCCCTGTTCTCTTAATGATTACCCTTAGTATGGAATGTCTTTTTCAGCCATTCCATATCTTCTTTTTTTTTTTTTTTTTAAGATTTTTTTTTTTATTTATTCATTTGACACAGAGGAATTTAATTAATTTACACTTAATTACCGGTAGGAAAGGACTTACTATTGCCATTTTGTTAATTCTTTTCTGTCTTGTAGCTTTTTTGTTTTCTCTCTTGAGATCTTCCTTTGCGTTTTATTGATTTCTTTGTAGTGACATGCTTTTATTCTTTTCTCATTTTCTTTTGTGTATCTGCTGTAGTTATTTTTTGTAGTTACCATAGGGCTTATACACAACATAACAATCTATTTTAGGGTGATAACAACTTAAATTGCATACAAGAACTCTACTTTTTTTATTGCTTCTCCTTCCACACTTTGTTATTGATGTCACAAATTACATCTTTTTATACTGTGTATTCATTAACATTTTTATAGTTATTGTTATTACTTATGCTTTTGTCTTTCAACTTCTATGCCTGAGTTAAAAGTTGTTTATGTACTGACTTTACAATATTACAATATGCTGTATTTGTCTATATATTTACTTTAACCAGCAAGCTTTGTACTTTCAAATGCTTTTGTGTCCCTGCCGAGTGTCCTTTTATTTCAACTGGAAGGACTCCTAATAGCATTTCCTGTAAAGCGGGCCTAGTGTTGATAAACTCGTCTAGCTTTTGTTTTTTTGGGAAAGGCTCTATTTTCATTTTTAAAAGATAGTTTTGCCAGGTTTAGTATTCTTGGTTGGCAGTTTTATTCTTCTAGCACTTCGAATATATTATTCCACTCCTTTTTGATTGGCTGTGCTTCTGCTGAGAAATCTCCTGAGTGAGTGTTATAGAGTCTCCATTGTACATGATGAATTTCTTTCCTCTTTATGCTTAAAAAATCCTTCTTTGTCTTTGACTTTTGACAATTTGATTATAACATGTCTCAGTGTGGATCTCTTTAGTTTCATCTTAGTCAATTGCACTACAGGGTATTTATCCCAAAGATACAGATGCAGTGAAAAGAAGGGTCAATGTTCATAGCAGAAATGTCCACAATAGCCAGACTGTGGAGAGAGCTGAGTTGCCCTTCAGCAGTCAAATGGATAAAGAAGATGTGGTCCATATATACAATGGGATATTACTTAGCCATCAGGAAGGATGAATACCTACCTTTTGCATCAACATAGATGGGACTGGAGGAGATTATGCTGAGTGAAATAAGTCAAGCACAGAAAGTCAATTATCATATGGTTTCATTTATTTGTGGAACATAAGGAATAACATGGAGGACATTAGGAGAAGGAAAGGAAAAGTGAAGGGTGGGGGGATTGGAAGGGGAGACAAACCATGATTGATGGTGGACTCCAAGAAATAAACTGAGGGTTTTATTTTTTTTTAAGATTTATTTATTTATTTATTTCACAGAGGGAGAGAGATCACAAGGAGGCAGAGAGGCAGGCAGAGAGAGAGTGGGGGAAGCAGGCTCCCCACCGAGCAGGGAGCCCGATGCGGGCCTCGATCCCAGGACCCTGAGATCATGACCTGAGTCGAAAGCAGAGGCTTTAACCCACTGAGCCACCCAGGCGCCCTAAACTGAGGGTTTTAGGGGGGAGGTGGGTGGGTGGACAGGTGAGCCTGGTGGTGGGTATTAAGGAGGTCATGTATTGCATGGAGCACTTGGTGTTATAAGTAAACAATGAATCTTGGGACACTACATCAAAAACTAATGATGTACTGTATGGTAACTAACATAACACAATAAAAAAAATCCTACAAATAGTTTCATCTTAGTCAAAATCCTTTGGGTCTCTTAAATCTGGATGTCCATTCCCTTCCCCAGATTTAGGAAGTTTTCAGCCATTTTTCCTGCAAACAAGCATCTACCCCTCCTCTGTCTTTTTTCTTTCTATGATTCCCATAATGCACATATTGGTGTGTTTTATAGTACCCATAAATCTCTTAGGTTTTCTTCGCTCATTTTTCTTTTTTCTTTTTGTTCCTCTCACTAAATAATTTCAAATGACCTATATTTGAGTTTGCTGATTCTTTCTTATGCTTGATTAATTCTGTGATTGAACCCTTTTTTTAAATTTTCCAATTCAGTTATTATTTTCTTCAGCTCCAAAATTTGTTTTTTAAAATTTATATTTTTTTCTTTGTTGATATTGTCAATCTGTTTGTGTATCATTTTCTTGAACTCATGGAGCATCTTTATGATAATTATTTTTGGAACTTTTTGCCAGGTAATTAAAATACCTCTTCTTTAGGGATGGTTTCTGGAGATTTTTTGTTGCTGTGGTTCCTGTTTGGGTCAAATGTCTCTGTCTCCTCGTGTGCCTTTTACTTTGTGTTGGTGTCCTTGCATTTGACAACACGCGCGCGCGCGCGCACCCCTTTCCCACTATTTATAGCCTGCCTTCTTATAGAAAAAAACAAAAACAAAACCAAAAAACTTTCACTAATCACCCCAGCTAAATAATCTGGGGGCCACTCAAACCTCTTCTTTGGATGCATCTTCTTTCACCTTGTGCTAAATTCACTATTAGGGGGGATTTGCCAGTTTTCTTTTTTAGGAGCTTGTAATCTCTTGCTCTCTCTGGTGTTTGTTGACAGTACTGCAGCTTCTCTGGAGCTGCCCAAGCCACCCAACACTTATTCTCAGAGGCTCCCAAGTTTCTAGAGTAATCTGGGTCCTGTCAGCACTCCGAATCAGGTGAAACAGAATCCAGGCAGCTCCCTGAAAAGCCAGAACATTCGATACACACTCTACTCTTCTCTCTCTCCCCTCTGAGGAATACGCCACCCAGCTACATCAGCTTCTATATGCTGTACTCTGGGTCCTCAGGAGAAGTAGAAGTCTGCTCTATTCTATTTTGTTTTCCAAAGACCCTGGGCAAATAGACGATGCTAGGTCTAATGTTCCAGGATGAATGAGACAGAAAAAAATCCCCAGACAGTTCTCTGAAGATGTGAAATACTGGGAAAACGCTTTAACATTTTCCCTCTGCAGGGAAATGCTGTGAGTTGGGGGGTTTCTCCCACTTGTTCCATGTTGAACTTATTGGTGGAACTATGGCAAGGAAATGTCATGAATATTGCTATAGGCTTTGATCCAGCTGGTGTCATGATTGCCTAAGTGTGCAGATACCTCTTAACTTTTCTGGATTTTTCATAAAGGAACTGGTCCATGTATTGGTTCTCTGTCGGAGGAAAGAGAGACTGGAGCTTCCTATTTGGCCATATTGCTAATGCTCAGGATTGAAACTTTTTAAATATGTTTACTCAGTCTTAATGTTCCTACTTCAGCAAAATGCTTATTTATTTTTTTCTCCAATTCTTTTAATGTAGTAGAACCACCATTCCCTTCTTGTTTTCTTCATAAGGATTCTATGTGACTAAAATTTATTCTAAAACAATCGTTCCTGAACACCAATGCTTGGGCAAGTGCCTAGTTAATGGAGTCATAGTTGAAAAAAGGTAGAAAGGGGGAAAGTGGTAAGATTAAATTAGTCACCACTCTCAACCTAAATGCCAATCCAACAGGTCTGGGGTAGAAGTGAGGATTAATGAGACAAGAATTTATCCATATTTTAAGTCTCCTTACATGATTCTTGTACAGCCAGCAAGGTTTCACGTCTTTATTTGGGTGCAGATTGTATTTAAGTTGAAGTTACCATCCATACTATTGAGAATGTATAATTAATTTCAGTGCTTGCAGAAACAAGAGTGGAAGGTTATTGAAGATGTGTTCTAAGGACCCTATACATTTTTATATAGGTGATTTTAAAAATTCACATCAAGAGAGGTATTTTTATGAATTTGTAGGACCAATGAACATATTCTTTCTATCTGTAGACTTATTTATGGCCATGAAAGAATTAGCACCTAGCACAATACTAGCTACAAACTAACTATAAAAACTAGCATGTAGTAGGTCCTCCAGAGATGATAGCTGTATTAATGGGTACGATATGAAAATTTGGGAGCCAATATCTAATATTAACTATATAAGTGATAGTGAAATTTAGAAATCTATTCATTCCTCCAATCAACAGATATTTTATGAATGCTTTAAATGTGCAAGGTATTCTTGTTGAGAAGTGAATCCTGAAGGCATGAATTCAGCAGCTAATTAATGAAGAAAAGAAAAAAAATCTGTACAGAGTAGAAATAAGTGTCATGGTAGTGACTGGATACAGAACTCTGTGAGTCTAGGGGACGACAAGACTGCATCCAACAGTGAATCAAGGAAAGCTTCTTATAGGAGGTGGCATTAGAAAGGGATCTGAAGATGAGGAATTAGGCAGAGATGAAGGCTCAGGGGGCATATTAGGATGAGGAATGCGAATTACCAAAAATGCATAGGTTAACACATAAGGAAATAAGGCAGATATGACCACAGACACACCTCAGTCAAGATGAGCAGGATTAATACCATTATAATGTACATGCAAGGTGAGCAAGACCAAGAATTTGACTCTGGGGAGTGGGTTAGTGTGCTAACAGAAAATACATAGCCCCTCCACTTGGGAGATTTGAAGTGAGTTTAATGAAGACAGAGTTTACAAAGGTTTGGCCAGGGGATAGGGAAGTGCACTAGGGCTCATAACACCTGTTGAGTCACCACCACCACCACCCTTAGATCCATGGACCTGAAAGTCCATAAAGAGAGAACGATTTTCCAGAGCCAGAGAGAGAATGAGAGAGAGAGAGAGGTATCCCTGTAGGAACCAAGTTGGGAAAATAAATATCCCAGGCTCAAACCCCCATCCCCATCCATCAATCTGCTTGTGCTTCCTTTTGGCCGATGTCAGAGGACATGTGTGTATACTGACGGGGTCCATCCTTTGGGGCAGATGATCATATGCTGATTAAAATGACCACAGTGTGGGAACATGCCCCTAGTTCTTATCATCTCATTATATAAATTTATGCCTATTTGCTCCAGAATATATCACAAAAATCTCCTCACTATATAACATGCATTTTTGTCTTTTACTCTTTAAATTACTACCAATCATAATTATTGTTATCATCAAAAATGACTATGCTTAAAATTAACTTGTGCATTATTGGATGTTTTCTGTGTACTTGTGGCCTACTTTTCAATTGTTTCGAAATCTCATAGCACTTTCTAATGACAACAAAGGGGAGGTAAATTATAGTCTACTACTCAGCATCATAAGCATGATGCATTTTAGATTTTAGGATCGTTATATGCATATGACAATGAACAGAATGTCCTCTGTATAGATGAGAGAAACAGCAAAACATGTCTTGGGAATCAGCAAGAACAGAGAATAATCCAAGCTCCTATTCATACATCAGATTAACTAGAATGCTAATGATTTCTGATAGTGTAGGAGGATTTAGTCTCTACTGTGACATTTATGAACTGCTTTTCTTATGGCAAGTCATTTACTTCGAGCAGGACTTTCAGGTGACTATGGACTTAGTGAGCCCAGTTACATTTTATCTACTTCCTTTCAATGACAAATTTTTTTTTGTATTTTATTTATTTATTTGAGAGCGAGAATGAGCAAGAGAGAGAGCACAAGCCAGGGAGAGAGGCTGAGGAAGAACCAGACTCCCCCTGAGCAGGGAGCCTGACGCAGGGCTCCATCCCAGGGTCCTGGGATCATGACCTGAGCTGAAGGCAGACACTTAACTGACTGAGCCACCCAGCCGCCCCATCATGACAGATTTTGTTAACCAGACCACAGAGATGGGCACATAACCAGGCTGAGCCCACCATACAATGTCCCATCTCATACCCACAGTGACCTTCGGGCCTGGACATTTTTTATGCAATAGCAGTCAAGGAAAAGTGTATCTATTCCACTGCTTGGCTCCAAGGCTCTAAGAATGTGGGTGCAACTGCCAACCACCATGTCATGTTCCACATGGATAGAGAAAAAACCCCAAGAGGACAGAGCCAATGTCCAGAGAAGAGAGACAAAGCCTGCTGGGAGGCTAGGCCTGGTTCTGCCCTGGAGCTCCCCAAGTTAGAATGGCTGCTGTCCTGCATCTCATTTTCAGATTCTATGCACCACTCAAGCAAGTCTCCTTCGTATAAATATCTTGCTTACCTTGTTTGGAGTTGAATTTCCTCTACTTGCAGTTGAAAGAATTCTGCCTGATATGGCACAGATCCCACCAGGCCTGTGCCAGCCTTCGGCATCTGTACTTGCTGTTCTCATTGTTTGGAATGCTCTCTAGAACTTTCAAGGCTCCCCTCTTTCTCTCTTCAAATCTGGACTCTAACATTTCCTTCTGAGTGAGGCTTTGCCATTCTCTCTGAACTGTGCTCAGCACTCTTTACCACACATCCCTTATCAACATCTGCTATAACACATATTTTATTTAATGATCTTATTGATTTTCTCTCTCCTCAAGTAGGAGGTATATCGGGATGTTTGTTCTGTACACTGCATATCCCCAGTGCCTAGAAAAGGCATAAACATAGATATCACAGATTAATAAATGTTTGTTAATAAGTGAACAACCCAATATTAAACACCTGTGTGTCAGACACTTTGCTCAAAGCATGACATGTAAAATGTTATGCAACTAATTTATTCTTTGCATTTTTATTTTTATTTTTATTTTTAAAAGATTTTTCTTTATTTATTTCACAGAGGGAGAGAGATCACAAGGAGGCTGAGAAGCAGGCAGAGAGAGGGGGGGGAAGCAGGCTCCCCGCTGAGCAGGGAGCCCGATGCGGGCCTCGATCCCAGGACCCTGAGATCATGACCTGGGCTGAAAGCAGAGGCTTTAACCCACTGAGCCACCCAGGCGCCCAATTCTTTGCATTTTTAGGTAAAGATGATATCATGGAAGTGACATCATACTGACATTATCAAGTTGTGAAAGCTCACCTCCATGAGGGCAAGGGTTGTGTCTGTCTTTAAATACTGATGCCATTGCCTACTGCAGTGCCTACAACCTAGAATATGTGTAAGTCTACCTTATATCTTAAATATAAGAACATAAGATACATCTTATATCATAAATATAGCCATGATCCCTCTAAGTCATGAGTCTTTTATTACATCGTGAACACGGCAAACAAAATAGCTATCAAGGCTTCCCTTTTGGGTTGGCTACTAGACACCTTTGAGCAAAATGAGGTACCTATTCTTAGCCATTGTATTGGACTGAGTCCCTATCTGCCTGTCTTGCTCTTATTCCTTTTCTTCTCCATTCTTAAATTATATTATTGTGTCCTTGTAAGCCACCTTGAGTCCTTTCTGGTACAAGGCAGAGAATAAGTTAATTAATTCACAGATTCATTTAATTCTCGGAGCAATTCAGTGAGGTACGTACTAGTTCCCTCATTACATGGGAGAGGAAACTGAGCCTCAGAGATATTAAGCAATTTGTCCAAGGTCACACAACTGGTAAGTGTCAGTGTCAGGATTCAGATCCAAGACAATCTATCTCCATAGCAGGTGCTCCCCACCCTCCTTAAGATCTGTAATGTCTCAGGGTTGCTATAAGCTAAGGACTACTGGAAATGATATTGGACAAGGAGATAGGAGGCTGTGCATCCACTCCAGGCTTTTCTGTTTTTTAGGCCAGTATGACCTTGGGGTGCTACATATTTTCTAAATCTCAATTTTCCCCTTTTTCAGTGGGGACGGTCATACATCTCCCTTCTCTCCTGTCAGAGTTCCATCTAGGCACCTATAATGAAGAGGCTTAAATGAGAGATAATGGTCAGAGTTCCAGAACAGGGACCCAGGTCAAAACTTGCAAGCCATGCTCAGAGAATAGCACTCTTACGCCCACTACCATTTGATACATATAACAAATGAAGTTGGATAGTGACCATGATCCTTATCTGACATGACTCTAATTGCCTCCTATGCCAGGGGCATAACAATACCAGTGTCTCATGAAGTTGGGGGGCTTTGGACATAATGCACAGAGAATAGGCTCTGGATTTAGACACTCTTTGGGTAAAGTCCCAATCTGTCCTCTATGCTCTGTGATGATGATCTACTAATCCTCTCGGAATTTTACCTCTTCTGTAAATCAAGACGGGGCAACTAGTTACAACACTTACTATCTGTATAGTCACATTCTGAACGCATTTGAAAATGAAGCCTTTAAGAATGGCCCCGTGCACATAGTAGCTAGCTTTTTCTGGTCATAAAATTTTTCTCCTCAAATTTCTTTTGCAAAGGTCATACTGTTTTTATTTTTATTTATTATTTATTTATTTATTTTGCAAAGGTCATACTATTTTTAGAACCTTTTAGGAGTTGACCAATTTATTGCAGAAATAAAGAGTCTTTAAGATGTTTAATTTGAGAAAGGTGTTATAAATATCTTCCCCCAAATAAATAGGTCTCTAAGGGAGCTTCTATGGAATTAAGGCCAAAGCTTGCACCCCCCACTTCTTTTGTTTATTTATTCAGACATTCCATAAACTTGCCGAATATCTGCTCTGTGCCAGTCACCATGCTGGCATGAAAAAAATAAGGCTTTGTTCTAGAGAAGCCTGTATTCTTCTGGAGGACAAAATCAGGCCAATAAGAAACAGTGTTACTGGTGCCATGATGAAGAGATAGAGAAGGTCTTCCAAGGGCACAGAGAAGATCCAGTTGGAGAAGTGTAATCTGAGGTACATTTTAGCATCATAGTGCCTTCATACATGGGCCTGGTTCTGGCTTTCAGACCAGAGAATGCTTGTGTCTGTGTGTGGGGTCTCTCAATCTAGGCATCTCTGCCAATGGCTCTTCCCATTCCCCTGCCATTGCCTTTAGCATGTTGCCATGTAATTCATCTAGGCTTGGTGCTTTGTCAATTTTTAATGGCCCTGATTCTCTTGTTATCTTGTTCTTCACAATAATAAAGTCTTTAATATTTCATTCTCCCTCTGCAGGGGAGGGGGAACTGTGTCTTCATAGAATCACTACTATCTCCATTCTTTTATTAAAGGGAAAATGGGACAAAGACTTTGTCCCATGTCATGGAGGCCCCAGATAAACTACCACCTACTAAGTACTAGCCCCTTTCCTGGACCATGAGAACCATAGGACAGCTGTAGTCCAACCCCTCATTTTCACCATTACAAAGAGAAGAGGGAAATCTACAAACAGAAGAGGGGAATGACTCAGCTGGGGTCTCCTGACTTATGGTTTCCACCATACCAGCCCATTTTCTGTAAAACTCCAGTATTCAATACAACTGCTTTCTCCATACACTGTGTGTATCGTGATCAGTGGTCCTACTCATACCCAAGTCACTCTTTTCTTATTACTTCTACTGAGCATGCAGTGGCTACTAGGCACTATTATAACTGCATTATATGTAGTATCCTTTTGATCACAAAGGTAACTTGGGGGCTTGATGAAATAATACAGTTGTAATGGAATATTTTAAAGGAACAACACTGAAGAGCCCAGTGGAATCTCCCTGGACTAAGGAATATATTTGGTCACTCAAGAGAAGTCAATCCATCATTTGCAAAACAGAGTCACCTTGGAATCCACAGCTCTAACCCAACATGTCTGCTGAGCCTCAGATTCAAAAGATCAAATGTCAGTTGACTAATCTCACCTTCACTCTCCCTATTAAAAGTAGCACTATCCGTCCACTTGTCCAAACCAGACACACTCTACATATTTAACTTTTCCAATACTGTATTTGTTTTCAAGTGTGGGCAATATACTTTTAAATCACCTCTACTCTACCTGATACATGTACTTACTTAGAAAAGGTATTTGGTCTGCTCAAGTTTACACAGAAACTAAAAAGGATAGTGACAATTCAAGTGCAAGTGCTAGCCTAGTTTCTCTCCTTACATCATGCAGAAAAAGAAATAAGAAGGCCTAGTAGAATGGCAGCTTCCCTCTTTTAGCCACTCATTTAATTTCTCTTACTTAATTTCTTGGAAGCTCAGGTTTTCTCTATTAAAAAAGATAATATCTTCCCTGCTTACTTTACACTAAAAATAAAGTCAGATTAAATGGAAATAATGATTCGTACATTAAATTTTTTCCTATTAATTCTAAATGAACACCCACTTATTATTTTTTTTTACTAAAAGAGAAAGGCAAGATCTAATATTTAAAATCAAACATTGATTCTCAAAATGCTGACAGCTGGCACATTGGGAACAAATTAGAGCCCAGAATCAAAGAAAAATGGAAAGCATTTATAAGCTACATGATCTGGAAAATGGGAAGAGAGTCGATTTTAAAAAGAGGGAACGAAACAATTGACTGAATAATTAGAAAACAGAAATGACACATTAATAGCACTCTACAGAGAAAAGGAACACTGTTAGAGTCACTGGAGGGTTATTTTTTCTTTCAGCACAGTCTCAGTGGACTAATGTGAAGGGAAGGGACAGAAGAGCCACTGAATTAAAGAACAAAAACAAAACAAAGTCATATTATTTTGCAAATTCAGAGTCAAACAGGATTCCAGATGCAGGATCTTACTGATGGTCTAGTGGCAGAATAGATGTGTTGGGAAGTAGGAAAGTGATTGTTTCACTCGTGATTGACAAATCAAATCCAACAGAAAATCCAGTTGGCCCTTCTCTTTGGGCATGTTGCAGATCTATTTCCACTCAAACTCCTTCATGATTTTCTCTCTGGCTGTTTTTCCTAAGTTGTCTTTTCTGATTCAGCTAGCTTTTTACCTGGAGACCTGGATCTTAATCCCTACCCTGCATCTAGCAAATGGTGTAACTTCAGGCAAATCATATTGTACTCTGAGAATTTGTGCTCATCTGTAAAATGGCAATTCTAGCACCTTTCTATTGATCTCTCAATATTGTTTTGCAAGTCAAGAGGGAAGCAATACATATAAGAGTTAAAAGGATAAATCTACAGCAAGGCTGTCTGGGTTTCATTCTCAGCTTCATCAGCTGTGTAGCCTTGATAAGTAATATAAATTCTCTGGCCTCAGTGTCTTCATCTGTAAATTAGGGATAACTATAGCACCTATATCATTGAGTTGTTATAGGGAATGGCTGAATTAATGCCGTTATTGCTTAGAAGAGTGGCTGGTACTTATTAAACATGAGCTTGTTAAGTATTATGATCTATAGGTTCAGGAAATAAAAAGCTACTAAGAGCCCTGTCAAACATGAGATAGTGAGGAGCACAGAAGTATTTTTCAGATCATGATCTCTAATATAATGCCAGCATCACTGATGAAGCCATACTGAGCTCCTGGGTATTACCAGTTGATCAAAGAATGAATTCCAGAGAGAGAAAGAGAAGAGAAAAACAGAAAGGTAGAGAATATGTGAGAAAAAAAGAAAAAGTTACTTGGAAGATGTTAAATCATAACTGGCACCTGGCAGACTCTTATTTTTCTTCTAAAACTCAGCTCAGACATCACTTTTTGAAGGGAGCATTATAAAGTGGAAAAGACAGAAAGAGAGAAGGAGAAAGGGGGAGAGAGAGGCAGAGAGAAGAAGGAAGGAAGGAAGGAAGGGAGGGAGGNGGGAGAGAGGGAGGGAGGGAGGGAGGAAGGAAGGAAGGAAGGAAGGAAGGGAGGAAGGAAGGAAGGAATGGATGGATTAGGCTGTGACATCAGACCATCGGGGTTTATATACCTAGGCAACTGACTTAATCTAATTCTGAGACTATTTACTCTTCCATAAAATGGGGGTGATTACAGATATTTAGCTCAGAGGATTTCACAAGTAGTAAATTAAATAACTACTCAAGGCATTTAGAACACCATCCATCACTTATCACACAGCACCTATCCACAGATATTACTCCTGACCCCTGAATTATACCAAGTTGTGTTCATGGTATTGTTCAAGTAAACTATTAAAAGTCTCAAGGCAATCAACTGAAAAGAGTGGAGCTCAAGGGTATTAAGTGATTTGCTTGGAACCTGCCAGCTAATGAGAAACAGAGCTAAGATTCTAATCCCGCCCATTCTAGTTCCCAAGGTCCATGCTCCACTGCCTCCCAGATGAATTGCCAAGTACAAATCACATTCATTCCACTTAACACCCCAAAATAGAACTTTTGCATACATTAAAGAAATGCAGCATTTTTCAGAAGCCTATGATTGTTATTTTAAAGCCAAATTTGAAAAACTAATAAAAATTATACTATGGTTTATTAAGTGCTGGTACTTTATATACATCACATCATCATCATCATCATCATCATCATATTATTATTATTATTATTATTATTATTGATTACATGTTTTGCACCTGATATTGTACTTAATGTTTTCTATACATGCATCTCAAACTTTACACTGGATAAGAATCACCTGGAGATCTTGTTAAAATGCACATTCTGGTTCAATAGGTCTGGGGATAGCTTAAGATTTTACATTTATAATCAGTTCCCAGATGATAGTAATGTTGGTGTTTTTCCAACCTCATGGAGAGTAGCAAATTTTATACAATTTTTAAATTCAATCCTCACATTGATGCTGTTACAAGATTTTTAGAGGGACTATTGAGAGCTTATTTTGCTGAAGAGGAAACTAAGGTTCCAAAAGTTTTTGTATCCTGTCTCAGGGTACAGTGATAGGATACAAAACTAGAATTCCATCTGCTATCTCTGTGGGTCCAGTGTCCCTAATACCCTCCATCAAATACATTGTAGAATATATAGAATCTACTTCACAATTTAGCACTTTAAAATTTCAGCATTTTTTAAGAAATAGAATGTCTTCCATTACCCACATGTTCATGTGTATTTTTTTTTAAGATTTTATTTATTCATTTGACACAGAGAGAGAGATTACAAGTAGGCAGAGAGGCAGGCAGAGAGAGAGGAGAGAGAAGGAAGCAGGCTCCCTGCTGAGCAGAGAACCCGATGTGGGCCTCGATCCCAGGACCCTGGGATCATGACCTGAGCCGAAGGCAGCGGCTTTAACCCACTGAGCCACCCAGGCGCCCTACATGTTCATGTGTATTAAAAAAAAAAACTAAAACAAGATGAGATCGGGAAGGAGACAAACCATAAGAGACTTTTAATCTCACGAAACAAACTGAGGGTTATTGGGGGTTGGGAGGTAGGGATAAGGTGGATGGGTTATGGACATTGGGGAGGGTTTGTGCCATGGTGAGTGCTGTGAAAGGTGTAAGCCTGATGATTCACAGACCTGTACCCCTGGGACAATTAATAAAATAACATAAAATAATACTAATTGGATATCAAGAAGTGATAAATAACCATCCTTGCACTCTATAAAACCAGTCTAGTAAGAAGGTGGGGAAATAAGACAAGTATTTAAACTATAATATAAAGATAATCAGTGCTGGCAAGGGCATATGAAACCAAGGACTTTAATAAAGTCTCATGGGGGAGTTGCAACTGCTACACCCTTTCTGGGAGGCAATGTATGTTAAAATGTTAAATTAATTAACTTAATTAGATAATTACATTTGTTAATTAAGATGTTGTATATTAAAATTTAAAATGTAAGTACGTATTTATACAGCAATTTCACTTCTAGACATTTGCCCTAGAACGAATGGACAAGTGAAGAAAGATCTATATCCAAGAATGTTCACAGTAGTATTTAAGAATAGTGAATAAATGAATACAACTGATTAATTGAATTCAATATCTCATGATGCAAAACTAAATAATTTATTATGTATCAATACTATGGAATACCATGAATCTATTCATAAAAATAAACTAAATCTATATGAATTGAGATGAATAATTATCCATAGTATATTTTTATGTAGGGGGAAAAGACATGTTACTGAGCAGCATGTTTGGTAAGACTCCTTGTGTAATAAATGTTTACATAACTGGTAAAATCGAGAGAGATATATAAAGCATGCTTTCTGTAAATGATGCTTAGCAAGGGATGAAATAAATGTAAAGGCTTTCCCTTTCTTCCTTACGTAGTTATATTCAAGAATTTACCAAGCGGATAAGCTGTATAATTGGCAATAACTATCAGGCTATTGCCATTGCAGAATGAAATATTCACTGTCAGAAATAGAGCAAAGAGTGTGTTCAGAGTGTTACTATGAGTATGAAGCAGAAACTCCTCTCTCTGCCTGACCAGATTTGGGAACCTCCACAGAGGGGTGACCTTCCAACCAGAGCTAGAAGATTGAGTAAGATTTTCTTAGCAGGTGAAGAGAAGGAAAAGCACTCAGAATTGGATGGACAAGTTAAGCAAATCACTAGAACTTGGTAAATATACAGTTTATAATTGAAATTTTAATGGCCACATTATATTCCATTGCACTGATGTACCATAATTTATTTACCCAGTTGTCAGACACTTAAGCTGCAATGAGTAGCATGGCTTATATCTTTGATATATATAAATCTAAATAAATTTATATAAATTTATATGCATATAATTCTCTATCATAAATCCCCAAAGATAAATTATTATATGAAAGACTATGAATCATATTTTGTCTCTCAAAAAGGCCAAGTATCGAGGACCACTCACCGCATGGATCTATGCAGTTTTATCACAATGTAAACTAGAACTCGGTATTATTACTTTAAATGAAAGATTTCCTAAATTTAAAGAATGTAAAACTGAGACTTGCTATGGCATGATTTTTAAGGCTTTCAACTGCAAGCGCTAGTGAATCTTTTATTTTGTGTTAGCACAGAGGTTATGAGAAGCTACTGGATTACAGGTCTCTGAGAGCTTGTGTGCTTGGGCAAGTTGTTCAATCTGTGCTTCTGCTTCTCACCCATAAAATGGGAAAAATAACAATGGTTAGCTGGTTGGATTGTTGTGGGGGTTAAGTGAATTCATAGATGTAAAGCATCTAGAATGGTGTCTGGTACATAATAATCCCTCAACTAGTGTTGCATGTTATTATAGTTAATGTAATTATCAGTAGGACGAGTAATAGTATTACATTGATAGAAGCAAAGGAGTAGGGCTTCTATTTTTCATTATGAGAATTGATCATTCAAGTCACTTGGGATATAAATATTTTCTCTGATTTATTTGGACATACATCTTTTATGTATATACTGTTTACATATCACTGCTTTCATTATTATTAAGGTCACATGGCCACTTCCTGATGTCTAATTTTGCAGAGGGACTTCATTTCTCTTTGTCTCCATTTCTTCATACACAAAATACAAGGATGGCCATAACTTACCAGACTTTTGTGAGGATTTAAAATAATATACATAATTAAATTGAGAAAACCTAATCCTCTTAGAAGGTAATATAAGACTTACTTTAGGAAGAAGGCCTCCTTTGTTCAGAAATTGTCATAATAAGCCCACTTGAGGTGGGCTTCAACACTTTAAAGAAAGAAAGTAAACCATCCTTTGCAAGACAAGGCCTTTGTTCCTGAGGAGAGAGGGGAGTGAGGGGTGGGGGGAGGTGCAAAAGGATGGCAAATGCTTTGCAGTGACATCCTGTAGCCTTCTGTGACGCTCCAAGTGCTCCTTATTCTGTACTCACAGCATCTGTGGGGTGGATTCATTTGAGGTAGAAAGACTGCATTTGACAGACAGTAGTAAAGAGAACCTCAAGGAAATTCAGGGGTTTAGAACTTAGTAAGGAGCTATGAGGCAAAGGATGACACAAGATTAATGATATTTCTCCCATTAATTAAGGTTTTGATCATCCCTAAAGCATGGAATTAGGGGGATCTTAAAGTGCAAGGGGGTCTTACTTAACATAAGAATGATATAAATATATGTGCCTGCTGCATAAGACTTAGTTGCTCAATTCACTGTACCATAATTTTAAATAACATGAACATGTTTACTTTGTCTTATAATTAACTGCATTTTCATATATATCATCTCATTTAATTTTTATAGTAATTTCTTTTGGCATATCTGGGGAAATAGTTTTCTCCATCTGTTGTTTTTTATTTGTTATGGTATTTTTTCATTGTTTTTTTTCATTTTTTCATACATTTTTAAATTGTATATAACTGAATATCTCAGTCTTTTCCTTTGTGGTTTCTTATATTGCTTCAAACCTTAGAAAGCCATCATTCCCCCAAGGATATGGTAAGTACTTAATTGTATCTTCCACTAGTCATCTGATGATTTTTTTAAATTAAACTTTACATGGTACATTCATGAAAGCAAATATATGTGGAAGACAAAAAGATTATATTTAGTGAAACTTGTATGAAATTTTAAAATAGCTAGGTAATCCATAATGACCTTGTTAGGTCAATTTTATTGTACCCATTTTACACAAAATAATTTGAATATTTACTGAGCTCTCACCTCCTACAAGGCTGTGAGGTCTTTGTAGTTCATCTTCACGATATCCCTATCACAGAGATATGGTCATTATCCTCATTTCATATACAAGAAAACTAAGACAAAGGGCAGGTAAGTCACTTAGCTAGGTCACAGCACTGGCAGGGAACAGAGTGGAGATTTATATCTTGCAAGTCTGATGCTAAAACTACTTGCATAACCACCACCCAGTACAGAAGACCCTATAGATCAGAGAGGTTGAGTCAGTTGCATAGCTATTAGGTGGGTCTGCCTAATGGTACAGCCCAGGTTGTTTTTACAGCTATTCTTTCTGCATAAGTCCCTCTTCACCTCAGACTGAATAGGCAAGATGGCAATGCCATTAGCACACAGACATCCTGTTAATTGCACTCAACTTTTTGAGCTACGTGTATAAACCAATCTATAAGGCAAGAGTGAGCAATATACTTAGGAAAGCAGGAGCTTCACTGAGTGCAAATATGCTTCTCAGTGCTATTTCCACTGAGGGGTTTATGTGCCTGGTAAAAATTAAATGGCTATGTGATAAATTGACCATGAGATAAAGCAATTTTCAAGGGAATAGTGAGAGGAGGAACAAAAATGATTAAGAAAATGGGACTAACTGGGTGAGACAAGATTAAAGTAGTTAACTGTGTATAGCTGAGCTGGGAGAAGGAAGGAAAACTGAAACACCAACAAATACACAAAAAGGTTGACAGTAATTCCAGAGGGTAAGAGGGCCCTTGTTTCATGTGGTTTAGGCATCACCCCAATTAAAGAACAAATTAATATGAAAAGAAGCAACATCACCAAATCAAAATCACAAAGTCATTTCACAGCGTTCCCATTATAACCAGGTAACCAAAAAAAAAAAAAAAAAAAAAAAAAAAAAAAGCAAGAGGAGCCAAGGGCAGGCTGGAGAGAATGGGAGTTCCCTGTGCTTTCTTCAAGAGTATGCTCCCTTCTGTCAAAGGCAGACCGACTTCCACAAAGCTTCTGCTCTATTTCACACGGGTCCAAATGGCCTCCTTTCCCACTCTTCTGCTATGCGCCACCCCCAACCCACTCTCTGGGCTCCAGACACACAGTCCTCCATTCAGCTTCTTGACCAAGCCTAGCATATGCCTTCCTTTAGGGACTTCCCAACTGCTGTTCTCAGAATAACAGTCATCCCCATCACCATCATCAAGCTGATCCTCTTCTAACTCCTTTACCTCATTTACTTCCCATAAGTCTATGTGATAGAGTTTATGATTGTTCCCTTTTTATAGACATGGAAACTGAGGCACAGAAAGTTTAACACCTTACTATATCCCAGACAACTAGATTGTTTTTTCTCCATTTTTCTACATCTTTTCAACTCTTACTCATTCTTTCAGTCTCAGCTTTAAGATCACTTCCTTAATGAAGACAACACTGACCTCCACATTTCTAGCTCTTCCATAACTCTCAAAGCAGCCTTCACATAATTGCCACTGCATGCACAATTCTCTTTGTTTCATATCCTTCTTTCCCTCAGGTTGTAAGCTCCATGGGAGGGAGATACAGTTATCTGTTAGGTGAAATGCTTGGTGTATAATAGGTGCTTAATAAATATTTATTGAATGAATGAATGTGAATGAATAAATAATAACTAGAATAATAGGGAGGATGATCCTGCTTTCTTTTGTGGTCAGATCTGACTTCTGTACTTTAAAGAGTGTATGAGTATGGCAATAGGAATGTGTTCAGAGAAAATTAATGGGTGTCTAGGGATAGCTATGAGGGCAGCAGCTCTAAGCAATGTCACATAAGGCATAGTTGATGAACAAAGCCTGTTTACCTTAGGGAAAACAGGTATAATTATTTCAGATATCTGAGGGACTCTATGCACTGAATAGATAAAATGATCAACTGCTCTAGTGCGTTAAATAAGTTTACTGATATATAATGCTTTCTCATCCCAAGAGAGAGAGAAAGAGAGAGAGAGAATGAATTAAAAAGAAAACTAATTCCATAAACAATTAAATTTTTTGAACTAAGTCTTTGGAATAGTACAAAGGAAAAAAAAAGCAAGCTCTGGATAACTGAGAATATGAATTTTTACCTTGATTTTGCGGGATACCAACCTGGGCACAACACAAATACACATCCCATAAAAACAAAAATATTTTTGAATGGTCAATATTCAACTCAATTGGACCTCATCAAAAGTAAATTTAAAACAGTTTCCAGGAGTTCTGCTGTAGATGTCTTCTACACACTAATCATTTTTGACTACCTGGTCTTTCAATTATTTGTGGAGCCCAAGGAGCAGCCTGCGGGTACTTAAGAATCAGCAATTAGTTTGGTAGGCAGGTGCTCTATTTAAAGGGCCAAGGATTATGAGGAGCTACCCATTTTAGCCTGCATTTTATGCAAGTTACATTTATATAAAGGGCAGTAATTCCTCAGCCTTGCATTCAAGCCTTCAAAATCTTGCTTTCAATGATCAGACTATGTTAAAAAATCTTTGCTAAAGCCAGATTAATTGTTTCCTAAATATCAAGTAGGTTCTTACTTCACTTCCCATCTTTTCTTGGCCCTATTTAAATACTCCCTGACCCTGAGAACATTCTTAAGCCATACATCCCTATGTAGCCATTCTAGATCTTTCTGACCCAGGGATCTCTGAGTGCTTTGTGATATCCTCAAACTGCCCATAGCACTAAATTAAATAAAACCATGCAAAACAATTTAACAATATATGGTATATTTGTCTCTCTGACAACATTAGTTTCTAATTAAAGGCTGTGTTTTCTTTTGTTTTCAATACTCAGAGGGTACCATGCAAAAAGAAAATGAGTCTATAGTGACTTTTACTGGGTTGACAAATTAAAGCACTTTAAAATACAGTTTAAATACTTCATCATATTTTACTGGTCATTATTCTAACCCATTCCATAAAGGATTTGAGAAAGACTATTTAAAAAAAAGTCAAATGTTAAGTTTCCTGGAAAAGAAATAGACCTTGAGTCATAAAAAAGAAGAAGAATCAGGATACTCTAAACAGGAGGGCTGTTACAGGGATGAATGCTGAAAATGGTTCTGAGTCTCCTGGTAGCCAAGGAGATAGAGAGATAATATGTTATATAATCTCAGCATCTGCTAAACTGCAGTAGACCAGTTCTTTATCATTTCCCTTATCCTCAAGTCTAATGGAAACTTATCTCCTGAGATGTTACATCAGGGGCCAGTAGGTAAAAAAGTGAATAATGTTTTCAATATATTTTAAAACAAATGCATATGGATTTGTCTTTTGATGTTTGTTAAAGACCAAAGGTATACCTAGAATTAAGACAGCTTAGAGATACAGATACATAATGTAATACTTAGATAAGCTCCTCTAAATAACTTTAATTTTTCTCAGTTGGGTTTTTGAGATAGACAGTTTCAGAAGGTTTTCAATATTTCTGTCCTTTGTCATCTTACAACATAGGAAACTTAGCTATTAGGATCATTATCAGATACATTCTCCATTTTTATAACTTTATATTCATTTGACTTACGTTACTGGAAAGAATTAGACAAATTAATATGTATTCAAGGCTTTGGAGTGCACACAATACCTTACTATCCATACATAATACTAACCATCATTGAATATGACCTTCATTAAAACAAGAGTTATTACTACTTCCATATTTTATATGTAAAAACTGACAGAATAAAAGATGAATAACAGATACTTGAGTCCAGTTTACATGTATAACATATACATTAACAAGATGGGGATAAAAAGGGGGCTGAATGTGGTAATGGTACTTCCATTCTTTTCCAAGATAATACATTTTGAAATAGCAGTGCCATCTAGTGGCTACTTTAGACCCAAAGAACGAGGATGTTTCAAGATGGCCCCTGGATAATGCAATCAACATTTTATGGTATCCTGACATGTATTATTTGAACTAAGAGCATTTCCTTCTAGTTGACAGATTCTGACCTTTCAATATGGAAAGTGTACCACATCTACCCAGAGTCAGTCTAAGCTATTGATCCTGATAAATGATTTGACCTCAACCAGTGTTCTTCTTCAGTTATTTAATGCTTAAGAAAGCCAACAATGAAATCTGAAGAGGTCAAGTGTGCTAAGGAAGGACCATTGACATGGCATCAGAAGGAAGCTGACTGGTATGTACATGCGTAAGAGAAAAACAAGACACGTTGTTCTGGACATTTTGTAGGAAAAGGAACACAAAAATATGCCCCACAAATAAGACAAGGGTCTGTGAATAGCAATAAAAATTAATAACTAATATGGTGTTTCACATTTTAAAGATTATAAGACCATCTGACATATAATATCTCATGGGTCTCCTATAAATGTTTATAGGTAGTGCATGTTTTTCTTTGTTGATTCACATCATTAACTTTATCTGCAACACTCTCTCCTCTTCACCTACACACCGAAGAGCCAACCAGTATGCTGCCTTCTCGTTTAAGTTCTTACTGACCCTCCTCTAGTTTATCACTTTGAGTTGCTAAATTTTCTCCATTTTTTAAACATTTTCCCAGTTTTATCAAGAAATAATTGACATACATCACAGCATAAGTTTAAGGCACATAACATGATACCTTGATTTACATACATTATAAAATAATTACCACAATAGGATTGGCTAACATGCATCTTCTCATATAGATAAAATTTTTAAAAAGGGAAGGAAGGAAGGAAGGAAGGAAGGAAGGAAGGAAGGAAGGAAAGAAGAAAGGAAGGAAGGAAGGGAAAAAGCTCCTTGTGAAAGTCTCTTAGGACTTACTTTTCCATCAACTTTTGTTTCTAGTTTTTTGGTTTTGATTATGCCATACAGCAGTGTTAGCGATGGTCATCATGCTGTACATAATATCCCTAGTACTTATTTATCTTATAACCAGAAGTTTGTACCTTTTGACACCTCTACTCCAGTTTCCCCTGCCCCGACTCCCCACTTCTGGTAACCATAAGTCTGACCTCCTTTTCTATGAGTTCATGTTTTTGTTTGTTTGTTTGTTTTTTAAGATTTTATTTATTTATTCATGAGAGACAGAGAGAGAGGCAGAGGGAGAAGCAGGCTCCCCACTGAATAGGGAGCCTGACGCAGGACTTGATCCCAGGACCCCCGATCATGACCTGAGCTGAAGGCAGAGGCTTAACGACTGAGCCACCCAGGTGCCCCTGTTTGTTTATTTTTAGACTCCAAGCATAAGTGAGATATATAGTATTTGTCTTTCTCTGTTTGATTTCTTTCACTTAGAATAATGCCTCCAAGTTCCATCCATGTTATTGCAAATGGTTAGTTTTTTTGTTTTTGTTTTTGTTTTGTTTTGTTTTTTATTTGGTAATGTTTATATCATTTTGCCTATATTCTGTATCCTTTACTACATCAAAAAGTTTAGGCTATCTTAAGTCTTATTGGTTACTCTGAAAGATGTGCCCTACAACTGGCCTAGGGCCCATTATCATGACCCCCAGAGTCTCTTGGGTAGTTGACTCTTGTTCTAATTCTCTAGATCAAAGTTCAGGAATGTGCTTAGACCAGTGCCAACAGCCTGAGAAGGCTGAGGGTAAGAAATAGGAACTATTTTCAAAGCTGAGGGTAAAATGCAATACTGTATTCTGTTAATCATGCTATATGCTGCATAGCCCAAAATTTGGTAAAGCGCAGTTGACCAATAGGAAGTGATTCTAGAACAGAATTGTTCTAGTCTTATATAGATAAAGCTGACTTTGGGGTATGGGTGGGGCATGACTGAACTTCCTATAGCTATGATAAGACCTTCACTTGCTCAGATATTATCACATGGAACTGTGCATCCTCCAAGTGAGGATTTTGTGGTTCCAAAACAAGTACCTCATCCTTTCCTGTGTAATGCTGCTGATCCCTCTACCATCTTGACTGCACTTTTTTTTTTTAGATTTATCTGTTTATTTTAGAGGAAGAAAGAGAGAGAGCATGAGCTGGAGGAGGGGCAGAAGGAGAGGGAGAGAGAAACTCAAGCACACTCCCTGCTGAGCATGGAACCCCACCTGGGGCTGGATACCAGGACCTTGAGATCATGACCTGAGCCAATAATAAAGAGTTGGACCCTTAACTAACAGAGTCACTCAGGTGCCCCCCCCTTAATAGACTTTAGATAATTCAAGCTTGACTGATTTGCCCAAGTGATGTTTGGAGCTGTCAATCACATCAATCTGAACCTGCTACTTTTAGCAGTGGCTGTGTCCTTAGAATAATATTTGGCCCAGGGTATTAATTTCATATATGATTATTAAGTAAATGCATGGGTAAGTGAATAAATAGATGCATGAGTTACCAATGAATGGAGGAAGAAATGCATGTCAGAAGTGCATGAGACGATACAGTATTTTTATTTTCATTTATTCAATTCACTTATTCAATTTATGAGGTACTTCTGAAAGTCCAAATTTTATAAGGTGTTGGGAGGATGTGCTTGGACATAGGAGTCAAGAGCAATAAAAGTGGTATAAAGAAATATGAGTAGAATGGTGTGTTGCTCCTCCTACTTCATAGGATGAGGCTCAGCTACTCAGAAAGTCTGACATCTGCCCCTGTATATATCAGGTAGTTGGAAGGTGGCCCAGGGCAACAGAGAACTGTGAAATTGAAAGCACAGAAAAAGCACAAAGAAAAAAACAGCAAAGAGCCATAGTCCTAACACCAAGTTAAATACTATTAGCACTTCAGCACATATAACTGCAAGAATATTAATAAAGCAGAAGCAAATACATGGTAATGTTTATGGAGGTCTTAAAATGTGCTGGGTATTAGGCATTACTTTTGTTTGCAAATGTCATATTATTTAACTACTGTCTGTACCTTCCAGGGCTCTCCTTCAGGACTGAAGGACAGATTTTCCAACTGCTAGGAAGGTTGGCTTGCTGACAATACTTTGCTGACAGTGTTCGCTGTCAGCTCGCACCAAGAATTGCCTCAACAGTGAAGAATAGCCTCCCTGACAAACCCTCGTCAGCTTCCGGAGCCAGCCTTCATCAGATACTGAACCACTGGGGGAAGGAAGTACTAACCCCCTTCACTCCAACTTGGGACCATTCTCAAGGGCAGTTTTGGAGCTCCTCTTGGGGGTGGTTTTGTTGTAACTTCTCCCTCTGTTCAAGCCAGGTGCCATCTTTTATCTGCTGGTGCTGGTCCAGATAAGATTCTTCAGTAAAGTTTTACAAGATAACCTCTGTCTCAGTTGACTTCCCAGGAGAACTCCCAACCCGTGATGGCTATTTGTGGGTAGCTAATCTTAGGTCACATTTTAAATTTTTACTTTATAGATAATGAACGTGAAGCAGAAAAATGTAAGCAAGTTGCTCTTGGTCCTATGGAAAGAAAAGAACTGATCCCAAGGTCTTCTGACTGTTGAGATTCAGCACAGAAACAAGCTGATTAAATTATTGGTTATTAGGGAAAGAACTGATTTTCGCATCTGTTTTTCCTACCCAAGAAAGAAAAGTCTGAATTTTCTCTCTTCAGGTATGAGCTGCTCCCTCCCATATCCTCCCAGCCCACACCCCCAGGAAACAGGGATTTCAGACTCAATAAGGAAGACTGTATCAGGCAGTTTGAAACCTGAAGATAGTACGTGGAGTTGAGACCATGCAAGATGTCCCAACCTGGGAGGGTAAGACACCTTGAGGCTGAGAAGACTTTTAACCCTTACTGTTAATCTTTAGCAGAATACCGTTTTCACGGAGATCCTATGAGCTGTGCCAGGACCTCTCAGACAGTAGTGTATAGATGCTGGTGGAAGTTCATACTGAGAGTCATGGTTTTAGGAGCCACAATAAAGTATCTTCATGATTAGTGTGTGGAGCCACCAGCTTTGGAAGGAAGAAATGGTCTTGGGTTGTTGACCATTTCTAAAATGATATAAAGGAAGCAATATCTCCCCCAGATTATGGCAGCACATGAAGTCTAATGTTCTTGTACGCATCTGAGGGATGCCACTCACTAGTGCCTAAGAATGGATTTAGCACCAGTGATGCAGAGGGATACTGCAGGGGCCTTAATTTTGTTTAGAGAAATACAGGACTGTAACATGTCCTACTCTTAAAGGTTGTGGAATAAAATGTCATTTCTTTAAAGACAGATATAGATGTATATATATCATTAAAATAAATATCATACTTTTTAATTAATTAGTTATCCTTTTACTAAGTCATTTTTCAATGTCTGCATATAAATCCATTGTATGGATTTTAATAATTAATGTAACAACTAGTTTAACTAAACTAACCTCAACTCTTAAACATTTAAATTGCTTTCCCTTTTGTTCTTATAAATAAAATTGCAATAAACATTCTTCAAAATATTTTTGTTCATATCCAATATCCTTAAAATCTATCTACTCTTTAAAATGGAATTGCTGGGGTATGTGACTGGCTCAGTTAGTGGAGCATGTGATTCTTGATCTTGGGATTATAAATTTGAGACCCACATTAGATGTAGATTACTTCAACATAAAATCTTTAAAAAAATGAAAAATAAAAAATTGGAATTGTTGAGTTTTCTAAAAAAAAATACACATTGTTATGGCTTTGATTCACAGTCCCTATTAGCTCTACTAAAAATCTGATCCAATTTAAACACCTACTAGCCCAAGTTCCCATACTCTCAGTCATAGGCATTCTTTGTCTTTAGTCATTGCCAACTTATTGGGAAAACTATCCTCTTTGTTATTAAGTGTCCACATTCATGGCTTTCTTGGAACACTTTGATTTTTATAAGATGATGAGTACAGACACTCAAGATGGCTATATTTAAAAAGAGGCCACATGTGCAGAGATCCAGTGCTTTTTGTAAATTATTTCCCCTAGATATGGGTATCTTTTAGGAGCTATAACATGGGTATCCTGGCTAGGATTTTTCAGAAGAGATAAGTTGGATGAAAATAACAACTGTATCTAGGTTAGAAAATAGAACTCAGCATCTCTCTTTCCTTGCGTGATCTCTTCAAAATACAAAGCAACAAAAGACAACATTACAGGCATTGATCTTGGAGCACAGTCAGTTCCAGAAGAGCACAGAAAAGCATACATCAAACTCTCTTAGCCTCCAGGGATAGATTCTGACCTTAACGATAATTGCTGTTTTTCCTCGAGGTCAACATCTCTGTTTTCCCCAATAATTGTTAGAGATGCAATGGAAACTTTTTAAGTTAATTTGTTCATTCATTTATTTATTCAAGGTGTTTATACTGACCACTTAACTCTGTGTCAGACTCCATTCCAAGGTCTTTATTTTCATATTTATCTCTTTTAAACCTTACTCAAAAATACAGCCTATCAATGTAATACTAGTATCTATATTTGTTTCCTGGAGCCTGCTGTAACAAAGTATCACAAACTGAGTAGCTTCCACTGCAAAAATTTATTGTCTCACAGTTCTGGAGGTTGGAAGTCCAAGATCAAGGTGTCGATAGGGTTTGTTCCTTCTGAGGTCTGCGAGAGGAAATCGGCCTCAGGTCTCTTTCCTAGCTTGTAGTGGTTGGCTGGAAGTCTTTGGTGTTCCGTGGCTTATGGAAGAATCACCTTGATATCTGCCTTCATCTTCAAATGGTGTTCTCCTTGTGCTCTTGTCTGTGTACAGATTTCTCCTTTATATAAGGACACCAGTTGCACTGGATTGGGGGCCCATCCTAGGTCATTATGAACTCATCTTAAGTGTTAAATTTACAATGACCCTATTTCCAAATAAGGTCACATTCTGAGGTACTGGGGGTTATGACTTCAGTGTATGAATGGAGGGGGGCACAATTCAATTCATAACAGTATTCCATATATAGACATGAAAGCTGAGATTCAGAATATATGGTATTTGTGAGGGACACACATTGAATATTAGCTGTATACTAGGCCACTGTTTCTGTACATGAGAGAACCAGTGTATGAAGTCATTTTTCTTTCTCCTACACCAGTAAATCCTGTGATGTCAAATTCACAGACAACTGACTGAGCTATGCATGAGGCTGAAAAAGTAGTTAGGCTCTAAAATGGCAGGGGGGTTTTAAAGCCAAATTTAAGTGTTTGGTATTAATCCTGGAGGGAGTCATAAAATGTTTAAAAGCAAAATGAATGAAATAATCAAAGCTACATAACTAATAGGTAAGTGTTGAATAAGGTCTATATTTCCCAGAAAAAAATAATTTCCTAGTCAGTGTCTCATCTCCTAAATACTCATTATGTTTTAGCTAATATTAAGGTATAAGTCTCTTGGTGACAAGTGTCACATTTGGGGCTAGTGGCAAAGCTAGGGGTAGATCTTAGGAATCCAACTCCTAAAAGGTCTTTCTCCTATGCTTCATGGCAGCTCTCTGATTCTTGACATCAACACAGTGTTTCACAACTCAAACCTATTCTGATGTATCAGGAGTTAGCATCAGACTCTATGGGTTTAAGATCTTAGTCCCACAAGATTGCCCTAAATTCAGGACCAGGCACGAATTTTCAGTCTACCCACACTTCTGTCTAATTTGACTATAATTTTGGTGGTTCTCATGACCCTCTTTCAGGTTAAATTATTTGCTAGAATAACACAGAATTCAAAAAAAATTTTTTAGTTTTGTTTTTTTTTACTGCTCTTTTATAAAGAATACAACTCAGGAATGGCCAAATTGAAGAGATGCATATGGCAATGGATCAGTGAAGGGATGTCCAAGGGACTTTGATGCCCTCTTTGGGCATATCACCCTCTCAATACCTCAATGTACTCAGCAACCTGGAAGCTCTCTGAACTTCAAGACTTTTTTCCCCCTACGATTTATTTATTTATTTGTCAGAGAGAGAGAGACAAAATACGCACAGGCAGGGGGAGCAGCAGGCAAAGAGGGAAGCAGGCTCCCCGCTGAGCAAGGATCCCAATGTGGGGCTCAATCCCAGGACCCGGGGATCATGACCTGAGTTGAAGGCGGACATTTAACCTACTGATCCCCCAAGGGTTCCTGAGCTTCAAGAGTTTTTATAACCCAATTTCTAGCTCCTCTCCTCTCCCTGGAGGTCTCAGTAGAGAAGGAGGCTTACAATTCTCACTCTATAAGCATGCTTTTGGTTTTTCTGATGCCTAAGCAATATCCAGAAGCTATCCAGGGGCATCACCTTGAGTAACCTCATTAGCATTGATTCAGATACGTTCCAAAGGGGCTTTTTATGAATAACAAAAGACACTACTAATTCAGGAAATTCAGGGGTTTTAGGATCTCTATGCTAGAAAACAGGGACAAAAAGCAAATTCATATTTTTATCAAAATGACAATAGTGCTAGAAAAATTGAATATATATTAACTTTTTAAAAAATCAAAAGCATTCCACCTCATGGTTATTTTTTGTCATTCTGACTATATCCACTCCACCAAATTGAGGGAAAAAAAAGACTAGGAGTTTTTTGAAAAATGCACTACATATTGAATATGAAATAATTACTATGTGCCAGGAAATGTATAAAGTGTTGGGAATAACAAAGAACATGTTCTGAGAATGACAATAGTAATTTACCCAGGCCTTTTGGCTTCCCAGGTATGTTTCTCAGGTCTTTAGTCTCAGGAAATAAACAGTCAGCTGAGAATTGTCCAGCATGTTACAGTTTACATATTATACACTTTATCCCATTTGAACTTCTAGCCTCGTTGATCTTCCAGTGTCTAGACCATATCTCTTTGAATCTGTAAGACCTATTTGCCACAGTTTGCATGATGGAACTTAGACTTGCATCATTAGTGGTCTCAACATGAAAATAAATAAAATAAAATAAGAAAAAACAAAACCCACACAAAAAACTCCTTCTGTTCTCCAAGATATAATAACTCCTATGGACTTGTCTCTTCCTGGCCCACCTACCTTACTGAATCTTCTAGTAATCATCTTTCTTCTCACCCAACACCCAATATCTGGTCATGCCCCCTATTCTGCCATGTTCTGGACAGCTATAGTAATATTGTGTAATAGCAGTAACAGAGAGTGAACAGAATTCTGCAACAGTACTTATCATAAATAAAGTCAATGAAACCATCCTTGTCACATGACCTGCAGCCCATGGCCAAAGGCACCCCAGAGGAAAAAACTAACAATAGCTCTATAGGACAAAGAGATGCTATAATTGATTGAACCACAGGATTCCTTGGCATAAACTACATTAATTCTGATGGGTTACTACTCGGGCTCCTAGTGAGACAGATAACGGCAGTGAGATGTCAGAACACTTCATGGCAGTGGGAAGTGTGACCTTCAAGACCTGCTGGAATACAGTCAGAGGGGGATGAACTGGGCCTTGAAGGAAACCAAAATCACGTTATATTATATAAACAATATTTAGCTCATAGAAACTACATGGGGGAATCAGATCTCTATCTTAACTTATCCAAAAGGCTGTATGTGTAGTTGGTAGAAGTGAAAGACACAGATACTTTTCTGTTGATCAAAGATGCCCAGAGAAGATCCTGTGTACATTGTTGAGTAATGAATTCCCTACCCTTGATACATTTAGAGAGAAACTGGGAGACCTTCTGAAAGGAATGTTGCTGAGGAGATCAAAATAGGGTGAATTTTGTCCTTTATAACTTTGAATGTCCTTTCGATTCCTAAGATTCTGCATTTCTAGCATCCCCTCACCTATCTCCAAAGCCCAACTACATATACACGACAAAGAAACCTGTTAAAAAAAACCCAATAAGAATAACAAGAAATAAAATAAAAAGTCACCTAGAGAATAATATGCCTCTGAATTCCATGCGACATAGACAGACTCACCCTTTCGACCCTGTCATCTCCCTCACTAAACCCTGAGTCTCCAAGAACAGTAGGTCCCAAAGAACGCTGTGTGTGGCTTGCTTGAAACACGCCAGGCACCAGGCAGCTCTGATTCAACTGATGTACAAGATTTCCTCCTCCTTGCCCCATCAGTCACCAGCACTCCATTACAGGAAAAACTACTAGAGAAATGAAAATGGAAATACAAAGTGAAAACAGAGAGGAGCACAAATTGTCCAACCATATGTGACTGACGGCCTGTAACATTTCAGCCTTTCTGGAAGGCCAGATAAAAGCTGGCAGAGAGGACTCTTTCCTGCAAAAGGCAGTAGTTACTTCAATAAGTTAAATTCACATATTTTTGAGAGGATATATTAATCACCCAAAATCACTCTCATGAAAAAGAAATTATCACTATAAAATTCTTCAAAGTCAATGGTCATTCAGCGTGGATAACTTCAGGTTATGTCTGACACACTGAAAGCCACGCAGATAAAGAGATGGCACACAAAACTAGCATGTTCGTGTACTTAATAACCTGGAAATGTGCCTGGCTATTCCTACAAGTTCTGGTCCTGCTCAGAACTGCTATCAGAGAGAATGTGCTGACCTCTTTAGTCTCTGTTGCTTCAGGTATAGTTCTGTCTACTCGGGGAAAGTACTGGACAGGTTAGACTTCTATCTTGTACTTTCTGAGCTTTCAGAGAATTCCTTGATGAACTTATAGTTCAACAGAACTGATAACCAAGGGCTAACTCCATGCCCTGTGCTGGCCATGGGATTACAAGGATGAACTGAACAAAATACGAATCTTCAAGATGACCAATGCTGTCAAACAGGAAAATATAGAGAAAGCATATTTGAATATAAAGTAGTATGTGTCAAACCTGTGCAGGGTGATGTAGAAGCTTGGGGAAGATTCTGACTTGGGTTTGGAGCTTGAGGGAATATTTCCTGAAGAGTGAAAGAACAGGAGTAGATAACTCATAGATATTTTTGTTCCTAGGAACTTACATTGTTACCTCCACTTTTTAGCTATTATTGTCAACTTTCCATGTCACCTTTTTTCCTAATGTTAACATTAATTACATGAATGTGTGTGTGTATATGTGTGCATATGTATGTTGTAATGACATATTTGACAGATAAGGAAACGAAATATCAGTGACTTCCAGTGACTTGCCCATAATGGTATTGAGGCCAGAACTTGAGTTTAGAATATCCGATGGTAAATTTGGGAGTCTACATCAAAACTACCAATGGGCTAGGGACTTGTTTGTATTTCATTTTCTTCTCAGAAATGACTGCTCTACCCTATGCAACCTGAAAATCAGTCTTGATAACTACAACGAAGGAAGCAGCTCTTCTGTAAAAATGTTACAGGGAATGTGTTATAACGATTCCTGAATCATTGCGTGTCTTGACAATGAATGACACAACAGCCAGCTTGCCTGATTCCACTCTCCTGTTTCTTCATTATTGAAATTACCAAAAAAAGAATTGAGGAACAGCAAGGACCGAGCAGCAAGATGGCGGAGGAGTAGGAGCCCGATTATCATCAGGTTCCAGAAATTCACCCAGAGAGCTATCAAACTATTCTGAACACCTACAAATTCCACCAGAGATCGAAGAGAAGAAGAGCAGCAATTCTAGGAACAGAAAATCGACCACTTTCTGGAAGGTAGGACATGCGGAGAAGTGAATCCGAGGCGACAGGAAGATAGACCCCGGGGGGAGGGGCCGGCTGCCAGCAAGGGAGCGAGCAGCGGAGCACAGACTCTCGGAACTGTTAGAAGTCGGCTCCACTGAGGGACGTCGCCCCAGAGACCAAGCGGGGGTGAAACCCCTGCAGGGACAGTGTGGTCTCAGGACCCACGGGGACACAAAAAGACCAGGGGTGTCTGAGCGTGACTGAGCTCCCAGGTCTCAGAGAGAAGCCAGCGGGAGAGACGGAGCTGAGCTGAGGTGTCTCTCAGCTCGGGGTTACCTTGGGCTGTGATCTGAAGCACAGCCAGGCCACTGCTCTGTGAGCGGGGACCCCACGGGCGGCAGACCCAGAGAGACTCACCTTCCTCCACCGGGAGCAGCAGGGCGGGAGCGGCTGCAGGAATCCGCCGGGTTCGGAGATTCTAAACGGGGCCACGCCAGAGAC